>VDFB02101754.1:0-46516 GCA_007258455.2 Sequoia sempervirens
AAATTCAACAAAAAAAATTTCCATCCTAGGATTGTACAATCTTGAGTCAGTTAAACACATTGTGTGGATCCAAAATATTGAAAACAAACATTCAACAAGGACATCAAATTTCAAACCTTTAGAAGGAGCAAATACCTTTGAAAATTCAAATGCTACTGCTTGTCCCTAGGGATTTCATCCTTAGAGGCTTCTAAGTATTTGGGTTTATATCTCAATTTTATCCCACTAAAGTCAACATTAGGGAACTATTGCCTTGATTTTCTTGATTCCCGCATAATGGACTTTGTGGGATGAAAAGAAATTGGGACATTAGACATTTAGTTTGAAAAGCTAAAGCAAGAAAGTGTTTGTGGTAAAAAGAACTCATTAAGTATAGATAAGAAACATTTGGACCCCACACGTGCTTTTTCAAATGTTTTCCCAAAAGATCAAAATCTAAAAACCAAATTCCAAAGGTCTTAGTCCAAGAGCTCTTAAGAAATGTCTTTCAACACTTTATGAATTTAGAGAGATATTGGTATTCAATTTTTACAAATGTGCATCAAAGAACAATCCCAATTTGTATTCATTTTACTATTGTCAAAATCCAAGTCTTTTTCAAAGGTTTTATTTTCTCACATAGGAAGTATAGCATGTTCTTCAATACCAAGGTCTTGTAAACAAAAGTATCTCTAGGTTCACTTAGGATCAAAATCAAAACCATCTCACAAATAACTCTTAGAAATCTTGAAAAAAAAAAAATCCTTCATGCTAGACTTTTGGAAAATCCTTTAAATCAAAAATCAAAATCATCTTGTTTGACTAAGTGTGTGTAGATGCATCCTTCTCCATACACTTAGTTAAATTATCACCTTGTGAGCAAGTTCGTCTAAAGATAGCATCCAACATCTTGGGATTTACAAATTCATTATCTAAACATCCAAATTAAAATCAAATCCAAAATCAAATCTGCACTATAGAAAAATGGCTCCTTGTCATTTTCATGGTCTTTTAGGCCTTGCTTCATGATGTTTGGTCTACGTTGCTTTCATTTAGGTACTAAGATTCAAATAATGATGTCTTGTGAAGGTGTTGTGAAGTGTTGTAAAGTATTTCTACACTCTTCTAGACTCTATTCATTACAATTCACTTAAAAATTAGCTTTTCATCACTAATCAAGTCCTATTTTGAAGTGTTGTAAAGTCTTGTAACAAGATTTCACACTCCTCTAGGCACAATTTCACTATTTACACCTTTCTTATGCTTTATTTGAACCCTTTATGCCCTTATAAGCTTTAATTAAGTGCATTTTTTAATGTAAACCCGACAAACAACAATAAAAACTATTTAATTTTTGACACCCATTTTCAAGTCCTAGGTGAGACCCATTTGCCATGGGTGGCGAATGAGTCCCCCTTGACTCCAAATTTAAAAAATTTCAAAATTCCTTTTGGGTTTTTATTCAAAATCACTTGATGTTGGCCTGTGATGAGGTATTAACGGGTTACTAAGGCACACAAATGTATAGATAAGTTTTTTTACATCCATTTCAACCCCCATCAATATCAATTCATCAAGTTCACTAATTCACTCATTTATTCAAGCATTCAAGCACCTTACAACATCAAATCAAGCATCAATCAAGCATTTTGGAGCATCCATTGATATAATCTTTAGATTTTCTACAACAAGAGTTTGGTAAGTTGATAGCATTTGCATGTTATTTGTTTATCATTCTCTTTCATTTCATCATTTCATTAAGGGTTTGATTACCAAAGTGGGGTTTGACCAAGGAAAACCCCTATTCTCTAACCCTCGACCATTTTCCCCCTCTTGCATGTGTATTTGTAGACTTTTGTATGCAGTTTTAACAAGCATTTAGGTGTTGAAGAGTGGTCAACAAGTCAACTAGGTGCTTCAAGTCAAATCAATCATTCTTCAAGCTTGGAGAATGTATTATGTCTATTTCCTACAGAATTGACTTTGATAACCCGACAAGCAGACATCCTCAAATCTAGTGTTATAGAGTTGTCTCCTGATTTCTCAAAATGTTGGGAGAGGACTAATTCACCACTAGTGGCAAATGAGTCCCACCTTAAGGCTAGAAATATAAGTTTTGTCAGATTCTAGATCCCGACAATCAGAAACATGTTTCTAACAGTTTTTACCAGAAGTAGGACTAATTCGCCACCCTAGGTGAATGAGTCCCACTGGTGAATTTTTGTAATTCCAGAGAGCATTCAGAACATTCCAAAATCTTCATTAGACTTCCAAGTGCACTCTAATTTATCTCATCTCTTTCTATTATGCATTTATTTATCCATAGTTCATTGTTTGCATACAACATTGTGTTTTCTAACATAGCATAAAGCTTAGATTTTGCATACATAATCAGTCATATAGATCACTTAATTGCACTTATTTCATTTCATTTAGCTTAAAAAACATCATGAATTACATAATTTGAATGAACCTAGTTAGCATTTTTGGCCTACCTCTCTCCTTTTAGGTGAAAAACCCTAGAAGAGTAAGCGAGTCTTGTGGAGCCAAAAATCTATTGTTCAAAATCAAACCAAATCAAACCCAACATCAAAAATCTAAAATTCCTAAATTCTAGTATCTCCTTCAAGGATCTTAAGATTTTACTCATTCACAATCACCCATCTTTCATTATCTCATTACCATCCTTTGATCCTTAACATCTTAGACTTTCTTTTTTGTACCTAAAGTTTAGATTAATCTAAGGATTTATAGGTTCACCTCCCACATTCCTAAAAATTGATCCTTATTTTATGGTCCAAACTAGGTCTCAACACAAGAAAAACATGGAAGCCAACAAAGAAATATCTACTTCGAGTGACTTGAGTCAAACCGCTCCTGAAATCAATCCCATTGGGTCTAGCAATCCCTCACCCAATATTCCTCTAATACCACAAGATCCTCGAGAGGGATATTTTCAAGTGGAGGACATCACCAATAATTTCCTAGGAATGACTCAAGATGAAATCATAGAAATGGTCCAAAACCATGAAACTCACAAAATTGTCAATGCCATGATGAGACTTAATCCTTCAAAATGCATGCTAGAGTTGGCAAAAGAAGGGGCTGAACTCCCTTCTGATTATGAGGTAAGCACCATTATGGAGAAACCTTTTGAGAATATGTCGCTTGTACCATTCACACCATCTTTTCAAAACATCATCCAACCCATTCCACAACCCACATCATCCCTTGCTCCAACTCAACCCATTGTCAACAAGGGGAGTTCATTACTCCATGCTCTTCAAACACACCCCCTTGTAAGTAATAAACAATTGGATGCAAATACCATCTTGGGTCTATCAAATACCGTCCCTCAAGATCCCAAGCATCCATACGTTCCACTCGTCTTTCATGACACCAACAACCCATCCTCTTTTGTGGCATATTCTCATAATTCACAAGTCTCTCTCCCCATGGTACCACAAGAACAAGTGGGTCTATTTGAACAAGGGGGAATATTTGGGGCCTCATATTCACTTTCTCAAGGGAATCTACCACCAATTCCACCACCAATTCCTCTACCACCAACATCCACATCAATCCTTGGTCTATGGAAACCACCTTTACCTAACATGCCAATCACAAATCAATCAAACAAAAAAAATCCTATAACCATAAATCAAATCAGTGTACCAAATCCTCCAAACATGTCACTGATATCGCAACAATAGGTGGCATCAATCCAGGCAGTGCCATCAATCACTACACCTCAAAATGTGGTCTCCCAAGGACCCAACATATCAATTTCCCCATCTACCACAATCACTCAAAACACATCTCAACAACCACCTCAACAAAATCTCATCACCCCATCTCACACAATTATAAATCCTTTACCACCACATCCAAATCCAAACATGGCGAACCAATATAGCATAACAATACAAGCAGCTCAACAAGCCTATCAAAAGGAACTCTAGCAATACCAAAATCAACAAGCTACACAAGTTGCACAACAAGTTGCACAACAAGCACATGCACAACAAGCCACACAACATGCACAACAAGCCACCTAGGCACAAGTCCAAGCTTTGTTGCAACAACAACAAGCCACATAGGCTGCTCAAGTAGTGCAAGCCACACAAGATTCCCAAGCTGCCCAACAAGATCAAGCACAGTACCAAGCTCAAAAACAAGCATACCAGCAAGCTTTACAACAATATGAAGAGCAACAAGAAGTAGTCCAACTACTATCCCAACAACAAGCATTGTTGGCACAATAGTAGAAAACCCAACAACAAGCATTGTTGGCACAACAACAATTGCAAGCATACCAACAAGCATTTTTGGTGCAACAAAACTTGCAACCACCTCCCATGAACACACAAAACAATCCACCCATGACACCAAAAATCACACCACCTAAAAACATATTCATTCCACTACCCAATCCGTAAGATGATGTGTCTACACAAATCAAAGTTCTCTCACAACTGCTAGACCTCCAATCAAGGAAAACAACAAAAACACCAAAGAATTTTTTCCCTTATCTGTTCGATAGGAGCATTGTGATGAAACCATTCCCACAAGGATTTGAAACCACTAAATTTGACAAATATCATGGGATGGGAAGCCCTAAATATCACATCAGGGAATTCCAAATACATTGTATGGAGGTTGCATATGGAAATTCTTACCTAATGCGACTGTTTCCTCAAAGTTTGGCTAGGCCCACAATGGAATGGTTCTCTCATCTACCCCCTAGAATCAAAAAGTTCCAAGAAATTATGGACGCATTCAAACAAAATGATTCATTCAACATAGGCATGGATGTGAGTCTAGAAGAGATATCTGCCTTAAAACAAGCCAAGGGGGAGGCATTTGCATCTTTCTTACAATGATGGCAATCCAAAGCCAACATAAGCAAATGGGTCATGCCAGAGGAACAACAAATATGTACCATCATCGCCAATCTCGAAGGGACCTTGTCCTTCCATCTAAAAATTTAATGCATCACCATTTATGACTAGTTGATCCCCAAGGCGCTCAACATTGAACAAAACCTTATCACACAAGGAGGGACACCTACTTATCAAGAAAACCACACATCAACTAGTTACAATGAAAAAATTGGTACATGCCTGTGAAAAATAAGAATGTCACTAACGATGGTGTCGTTGATGCCAAAGTTGTGATCAGTGCTCAAAGGAAAAACACACAAACATATTAGCAACTGCAAGCCAATAAGAAAAGCAACAGGAAAGCCAACACCATAACACAACCAAACAACCAAGCAGTTAATAATCTGAATAATCAAGGGGGACCACCCCCATGGAAAAAATATTCCCCCAAGCAGAAATACACACCCCTTGGGGAATCAATTGAATCTGTCATGAAGAAATTGGTACAAGAGAAACTCATTACAATCCCCATTTATGAGAATTATCAAGAGCCCCAAGTGAAACCACCATGGTACAATAAAAATTACCTTTGTTATTTTGATAAAATCAAGGGGCATACAATGGCCAATTGCATGAGACTAAAAAAATTAATCCAAGACCTTATCGATGACAAAATCATAAACGTTGAGCAACCTTCAGGGAATCAGGACCTAAAGATATACACAAATTTGATGTCAAATCATAATAAGGGAAAAAATGACAATGGAAAGGGTAAGTATAAAAATGTGAACCATGTTTACAACCATTTTATTAAGTCTTTAGATGAATGGGTCACTATTGTCACCATCAAGGGAGCCTAAGTTGATTGTGGAGTCACCACACATGGTGGTAGAGTTACCATTTTTGGACCATCACAACCACCCAAGGCACCTACATCTAATCCAAAATTCATTCCCAATGGTTATAATGTCTTGGACTAATTGAAGAGATCCCCCTCTCAGATCTCCATCATGGAGTTAATGAAAATCTCACTTGTACATAGAAAAATCCTAGAAGAAGCATTAGCCATGTCCTCCATCCCCATGGATCTTGATGTAGATCAATTCCAAGCTATGGTCTGACACCTCACCACACCAAATCTCCTAACATTTTCTTATCAAGATCTCCCAACCCAACCATCTCATAACTGCCCACTCCATCTTGAAGTCTTCGTCCATAAAAAAAAGTCAAAATAATCTTGGTGGATGGAGGTGCAGGTCTAAATATTTGTACCCTCAAGCTAATAAAAAGTCTTGGATTCTTTGAGGATGTCATTAAAAAGGGAAAAGGTATAAAAATCAGGGCATATGATGACTAGGAAAGAATCTCAAGGCACTATTCAAATCCCTATTCAAGTAGGGCCAGGTATTATGGAAACCACATGCCAAGTCCTTGATCTTGAATTACCTTACAGTATCCTCTTAGGATGTCCATTGATCCATGGGATGCAAGTTGTGGCATCCACCTTCCACCAATGTGTCAAGTTTCCTTATCAAGGTCAAGAGATCACCATCCATGGGGCTCCCGAGCCATTTTATTATTGTAAGAATCTGGAAGCCAAGTACTACAAGATCCCTCAAGTCCCAAAGAATGATGAGGGGCCCACAAATCCTTACATAGACCCATCTACCCTAGCTTCCACTTTTGAGACAAAGACACTTGACATTCCTGACATCTTTGATATCAAAGTCATTATCCAAAACAATGGATGTGGGGACTACAAAATGAAGAAAAATTCTTTTGTGATAAGAGAGTTACCACAATCTCCTAGATCTCATGGGAAACCAAATCCAAATAACAACTCATCCTAAACTTTCAAATCAGACCCCTCTAGATTTAGGTGTTTGGGGGACCTAAGTCGAGAAGTGGTCAGGAAGTGGTAGATGAAAAGTACCCATCAAGTCTACTATACCAAGATAACAGGCCAAAACCTAGTCTTCCCATGGATGATGGCAACAAAGGATTGTAGATGATGCTCGACATGGGCTACAATAGGAACAAGAACTCAAGAAAAATTATAATGGCCTCTTAGAACCCATTATTGCTGAGAAGCACTTAAGAAATATTGGCCTTGGATGCACCCCTCTGAAGGTAACCATTCTTGGCAGAGCTCCTTCAGTTAAAAAAGTCAAATCTCCCCTTCAGTTACTAGTATCCATAGGGTTACCTTTAGATAAATTTACCTTTGATATAACTGACATGTGTGATGAAGATCCCCTCATTGATTTAACTATCCTATTTGAAGAATCTTTCTTGTCAATGATCTCCACCCTATCTTTTGAGTCAAAAAACCAAACCAATGAGCTAAAATTAGTCTATCCCCAACTCATCGACTATGACCAACAAGGACCACCAATTTTGGACACGTTAAAAAATGATGAGGCACTCTCAAAATTCATGGGATTGCGGGATACTATACCATGTGGAGATCACAAATCAAGATTCAATGTCGAGCTGGATACACATTCCTACTGTCGAGAAACAATTGAATCCCTCAATTGCAAAAGTGAAAATTTGAGAATAATCTCTAGGTCTTTAAGTGAAAACCACATTGTGGCACTTTTAGACCCAAAAATAGTAAAAACAAAGGATACATCCAATGGTGAAAACCTCTCTAAGGCGCTAGAGGATGAGGGATTCAATCTTCCACTTAGTGTTATTCATCAGGAAAAGTCAGCAATCTTAGCATAAAGATGCAATCTGGTCAATTTGGGAATGGAAGAAACACCACACATCACCTTCTATGCAGAATCACTATTGGCAAAAGAACAAGAAATCCTAGGTACATTCCTAAGGGAAAGAAAGGTAAAATTTGCGTGGACCTACACAGATATGCCTGGTCTTGATCCAGAAATTATGGTTCACCATCTAGCTGTCTATCCAGAAGAAAATATACTAAGATAAAAACTAAGAAAAATGCATCCACAAATAGCATTATTGGTCAAGCTGGAATTACAAAAACTCCTTGATGTTGGCTTCATACGACCAATTTATTATCCAGAGTGGTTCTCAAATCTTGTACCTATTTCAAAGCCCACTAGGGGCATCTGCATCTGTATGGACTTCAAAGAACTTAACAAAGCATGTCCCAAGGATGAATTTCCTCTCGCAAACATTGATATGATCGTGGATATGATGTCAGGTATGTTATGCTATCACTAATGGATGGATTCTCAAGGTACAATTATATCATGATAGCTAAGAATGACCAACACAAGACGGATTTCACTTGTCCATGGGGGACATACTATTGGAACATGATGCCATTTTGGTTAAAGAATGCAGGAGCTACCTATCAAAGAGCTATGACCCTAATCTTCCATGATATGATTCACAAAACCATGGAAGACTATGTGTATGAGATATTGGTTAAATCACATAAACATTGGGATCACATAGCAACACTAAGCTCCATCTTTGACATGCTAGAAGAATACAAGGTGAGGCTCAATCCAAAAAAGTGTGTCTTTGGGTACAATCAGGAAAGCTACTAGGGTGAATTTTATCTATGAGAGGAATCGAGATAGACCTGGCCAAAGTCAAAGTAATTATCGAGATGGAGGCACCAAGAACCTTGAAGCAGTTGAGGGGTTTGAAGGGAAGACTCTTATCCATTTGTTGGTTTATAACACAGTTAGCAGATAAGGCTATCCCATATTATCATCTACTCCACAAGGGGGTAGCATACAAATGGGATGAGAAATGTGACCAGGCTTTCAATAAGATCAAGGAGTACTTGCTCACACCACTAGTTTTCATGCCACCAATTCTAGGCAAGCCATTGATCCTATATAGATCAGCAACAATAGCAGCCCTTGGCGCTCTCTTAGCTCAACATGATGAAAATGGGAAGGAGAGAGCTATTTACTACATTAGTAGAACCATGGTGGGACACGAGCTGAATTACACATCCATTAAGAAGGATTTCTTAGCAATCATGTTCACTGCATAGAAATTTAGACACTATATGCTAACACATTAGATAAAACTCATTTCCAAGATAGATCCTCTCAAGTGTCTGCTTTCTAAAGCAACACTCACAGGGCGAATAGCTAAATGGGTCATGATCCTAATAGAATTTATGACATTGAGTATGTAGAGCGGAAAGGCATTAAAGGATAGGAAATTGTAGATCAATTAGCAGAGGCACCAATGCATTCAGAAAACTCACTTGTATTAGAGTTTCCCGATGAGTCAATCTTTAACATAAGCATAGCAGATCACTAGAAAGTGTATTTTGACCGGTCATACACACAACATTGGTCGGGAGAGGGAGTCTTTTTCATCACACCACAAGGAGACTACATACCAAGGTCATATAAGTTGTATTTTCCTTGCACAAATAACATTGTAGAATATGAGGCTCTTATCATAGGACTTAGAATAGAAGTACAGTGACAAATCATGGAACTCAAGGTCTATGGAGATTTGTAGCTAATCATCAATCAGGTAAATGATGAGTACCAAATGAAGGATGACAAGTTGAATCCATACAAGAAACTGGTGGAAAGCCTCAAAGAATTCTCCATTGACATCACGTTTGAGAAAATACCAAGAGAAAATAATAGAGAAACATATGCTATGGCAACAATTGGATCACTATTGGATATCCCACGCAACATCCCTAAGCAAGAATTCCTTGTAGAGCAACTTCTCATACCAACATTCGGGGTACCAGAGTCTGAATTTGTGTGTGAAATTGTTGGTCCCAGTGATCCTTGGTATCATGATATATACACCTACTTGAGAATAGGAGTCTTCCTCATTGATATAACCCTGAACCTTAAAAAAAAAAATTTCAAGAAGTTATCCCACTTTGTTATCTTAGGAGACGCCCTATATCGTAGGATTATTGAAGAAACCCTTTTACGAAGCCTAAATGTTGAGGAAGCTTTGACTTCCTTAACCGAGGTACACAATGGCATTTGTGGGACACATTCGAGTGGTATGACCTTGGCCAAGAAACTACAGAGGACTAGATACTACTGGCCTACAATGGAGAGGGAAGCTCACGACTATGTCTGAAGGTGCTTGTAGTGTCAACAACATGGGGATCTCATCCATGCACAAGCTCAGGAGCTCCACCCAATCATTACACCTTGGCCCTTTTCATAATGGAGGCTCGATCTCATTGGAAAAATCACCCCCACCTCATCTTAGTGGACATAAGTTCATCATCACCACCATGGAGTACTTCATGAAGTGGGTAGAGGCCATTCCCATGACCTATATCATAGGAAAGCATATTTCCAAGTTCATCCTGAACTACTTAATTTTCCACTACGGTGTCCCTCAAGCCATTATCTCAAATAATGGAACACCTTTCAAAAACTAGGATGTTTGAGACCTATGCCAAAAATTCAATATCTAGTTCATCATTTTTCTACTCCATGCTACCCCCAAGGAAACAGCCAAGATAAAGCTACCAACAAAACTATCTTGAAAATCCTGAAGAAAATAATCAATGAAGCTGGTCGTGACTGGCACCTATAGTTGAACCCCACCGTGTGGGCTTACCGAACAATTACCTGCATGCCAACAAGTACCACTCCATTCTCCCTAGTCTACGGATCAAAATCCATACTCCCATTGACATTGAGCTCCCATCCTTAAGAATATCATTGTAAAATCTCACCATTGATGAAGAATATCAGGTGTCACAGTTGAACGAGCTAGAACTACTGGATGAGTGGTGCATGGATTCTCTAAATCACCCACAGGTCTATTAGAACTACCTCAAGAGTAGCTACAATAAAAAGATTAGGAGTTGAACCTTTCAAGTCAAAGAGCTTGTATTGAAGGAGAACTAGAAAAATGTACCAAATCCAGAAAACAAGGGCAAGTTTGAACCCAATTGGTTGGCACCTTTCATTATCACAACAAGTTATAAATCAGAAGCATATCAGCTATCTACACCTGAAGGTGAACCTCTGCAGGAGCCCATCAATAGTTCCCATCTCAAAAAAAATTATGCCTAAACTTGCAAGGTATAAATCCAAAAATACAATTTTTCTTTTAAATTATAAAAATCCAAAAATAAAAAGAAAAAGGATTGAAAATAGTAAAGAAAAAAAATCACCCTATAGTGAAAACCACTTCGGTGGCACTTTGGGCAAGTGCCTTGGTGAAAACCTGGCAAATAGGCACCTCATGTAAATAAGCACTTTCCATCGACCATGATCTATATGGCTTATTCTACATCATTCATCCATCACACTTCCATATCTCCATCCATCACCCATCTGCATTTGCATCATAGCTTGATCTTTTGTTTGTATCATTTCCATCCTAGAACTACTTGGCACATTCCTAAGCTCAATTTGTCATGCCTCTATCAGAGTAGTCTATCACATCGCATAGTGGGGGCATGTTCTTATACCTACATTGGATAGGATTTGTGTATATTCTTGAAGTCTTTCTTAAAATAAAATAAAAAATCCAAAAACATTTAAAAAATTAGAAAACCTAAAAAGATTCAAAACATGTCAAAAATCTAAAAACACTGGTCAAAAAGTTAGGAAAAGTAAAAAAATAGAGTGGTCATGTCGAACTATGGGTCTCTAAGCTCTGAACGTAAGCAAGGCCATCATCAATGTGCCCTTGAGACACCCTAGGTTAGTCCTTTAGGAGTTCGACATAATAAAATGTTGTCTTTCATCTATGTATATATTCATCTTATAGGTTGAGTCAATCAAACTACGTGGTCTCTGTGTGTATAACGTAGGCAAGGCTAATCTTTGATCAACCCCTGAGGCCCCTAGGATAGGTCTTTAGGTTAGGTTCTTGGTCAAAATTTCAGAAAAACACAAAAAACATTAGAAAAATTGAAAATCAGAACATTTGTAAAGCATCTCAAAAATCCCAAAACAGCCTCAAAACATTTCAAAATACCAAAAACATCCATCCCATTTCACTTTCACCTGCAATAAACATCGACTCACAAGACCTTTAGAAAATATTTCCCAACTCTATTGGAATACTACCAGTGAACTGGTTATTAGACAAACTGAGGCCTTGGAGGTTTTGAAGTCTTGCAAACTTAGGTAAAATGGGTTCACTGAGAAGATTGAAAGACATATCTAGCAAAGTAAGATTTCCAAGAAGAAAAAGTTGTTGAGTAACATGACCAACAAGAAAGTTTCCCTGTAAAGATAACTCAACCATTGCAATTCAAATCTCCAATCTACTTGAGAATACTGTCAACCAAAGTATTCCATGAAAGATCTAAATGTTGTAAATACACAGAATCAGGCAAAGCTATTTTCTTGAATCCACCACAAATTTCACTTGGAATGGTGCCACCAAGCTTATTGTTTGAATAGACAAGGTTATTCAACATTCCCAAAATAGAGCACTGAGTCGTTATTTGAACTATGTTGTCTTTGAGCTTAAATGTAGGCAAGGTTAATCTTTGATCAACCCTTGAGACACAAAAACACAAAAACATTTAAATAAATAACCCAAAAATAAAAAAAATAGCCTCATAACATTTCAAAAACATAAAAAACATCCAAATATTTGAAAAAATCCATCCGTCTCATTTCGCTTCACCCATAATAATCAATCATCCATAATAAATCAATCGTCATGTTCAACCTTTGGCAAAACAATTAGAGACAAGTATAGAAAATTTAAAAGTGTAAACACAAATGTCAAGGTCTCAAGTCTAGGTCACTAGGTAAACAAGTTGGTCAATTCTTGGTATCAGTAGCCCATCATCCCATTAATCTCAAAATCATCTGATAACATCATGTCTTAAGATGCATCCTTCCTACAATGGACATCAACATTAGACTTCACCATAGTCTAGTCTTGGCTAGCGGTATGGAGAACATTGAATTGTTTGTTTACTTGATCTTTTCTTGTGATTTATTTTATTGCACATATTCCCATTACCTCTCAAGGATGTCTATCTAAAAATATTTAGAGAGAAAGGAATGGGGCATTGATCATTATATTTTGTTTGCTATGTTTTTTGGACATTCTTATAACATGATTTGGCAAATACTTGCTTTGGTAGGTGTGTATGGAAGAAGTTTTAGATAACTTGTTGACTATTTCATTGATAGGTTATGCCTTTCTGTGTTTTGGTCTAAATGTTTGAAAATTTTGAAATGCATCCTAGTAAGGTTTTTGTATGTCAAGTGTGAACAAGAATACTCCTGTCTATTTTTTGAGTCAAAGTCCATCACACTATATACCACACCATCCTGGTTGTTTGTACCTTGATGCATCGTATCTATGTTTGTTATCAAACATAAGGAAAGTTATGCTCTTTACATCCCTAATCCTTAGATAAGAAAACCATCATCATTCATCATCATATCTCATAAAGTCTTGATGATTCATCAACTTGTTGGACTTCTGCATCTTCTTAGACTCAAGGGTTGATCCCTCTTATTCTTTTTATTTTTCTATCTTTACTAACATTTCTATCCAAGAGTTAAATATGTATGATATATCATAATAGACATGAGGTTACCCATGGCTAATGACTGTCTATACATCATCAAATTTTTCTACATTAAACATTCAAGCTTTCTAGTTCCCTCTGAGTTGAATTAATCTTGAATCTTTATCATGAGATCAACCTGAAAATCGGAGTTTTCACCCGATCTCTTGAGGGGGTAGTGTACCAACATACTTCCTTCAATTGGGGCATCCAAAAAAATTATTTTTTTTTTAAATTTTGATCTCAGGAAGGTTATTCTTTGAACCAATGTAGCAGGTACATTGCTTCAAAGAGGGGAAAAATGTAGACATGCAAATAATCTTAACCAATATCATGCATCTAATTCCATTTCCTCTATTAATCAAATAAAGTAATTGATTATATTAATTCACTAATCATGTTTAATTAAAATCTTCAAAATCCTCTTATTAATTAAATAAATCAATTTGTTTATTTAATACCCAAAGTCCTCTTATTTGATTAAATAAATCAAATTCACTAACCCACTTAAAGTTAATTAAATTTTAAATTAATTAACTTTAATCCTCATTACCCATTCTCTAGTTTTTTACTCAACCTTGGTCAAACTCAACCCCAGACTAACCCACCCACTTGCACATGAAAATCAAATTTTCTAATTAACTAATTATCTTATTTTCCCTCTCAAAATCACATTATAGGGAATATTCCCTTTATTTGAATTTCTCAATCAAAAAATTTCTCCCCCCAAAACAATTCAAGCACATGCATTTCATGCCTCTCAAACATGCATTTGGTGCCTCTTACAAACACATACAAACTGTGATCAATCCTTAGCCATTAGCTTTGAGACAAATGTCTCAATGCCATTGGTACTTTTTTAATCCCACATTCTTCCTATTCTCTGATTCTTCAAACCTCTAACCTATACATAGATGTCTTCTCTATTTGAAATATATACTGAGTTTTATGCATTCACGCTATACGCACATTCGTCTTCATCACTTGCATCTTGCTCATAATTTTGAAAGCTTATCAAGGGTTGGGAAAGGGCTACTTTCCACATCAAAGTAGCACCAATCCACTATGAGATAGAGTTTGCTTCATGTTTTCATATGCTTTTGTTTAGTTTCATTGTTTTCTTGGTTGCATATTTAACATGATTGAGTATTTCATAGAGATGTTTAATTTGTTATTCTTTAATTAACTAACCATGCTAATACATGTTACACTATTCTTTATTTAATTTCTTTGTGTACCCTCTCTCTATTGACTATAAAATTATATTTTTTCAATGATGATAATTTCTTTGAACGATATAATTGAAATATTTTACTTGATGTAGAAAAATGTTAGCTATTTATTTCATTTCTTGTGGAAAACTCATGGCATTTCCTTTATATTTATATTTACCTATATCTACAAGTGTACTTGAAGTATTGAGTTAACATTTCTATCAACATTTTTTCATCTTTTGTTAAGTAATTTTTTTATAATTGTGGACTAAGATCCATGTTGTTTAATGCTAATAATTAATTTTCATTGTTATCTTATTGAAATTTATTACAAATAGGGCCTTTCAGTGCCAAAAACCCCTTCATTATAGATTAACTTTCTTAACAAATATAAGACATGTTCAATAAAGCAAGTTTATCTAGTCCATGATGAAATATTATTTATAAAGTTTTCAAATAAATCTCAAAATTTGTATTACAATTAAGTATACCTTGATTTATTTATTATTTTATTCTTCATAATATATTTCATCTTCTTGGTTTTGATCTTAACTCCTCTATAAATTTTTATTTTCTAAATCATTTCAATTATCAGCATTCATTAAATCTTGAACAATATTCTCTTTTATTTGTATCATATGATCTATTGTAATAGAATTCACGCCTTTAGAATTAAACTCAACATGAACATGAGATTGGAATTGTCTTTGAACTAATTCATTGTTACATTCTTGTAGTTGTTATATTTCTATCTTAGTGAATTGATCTAAATGCATGTCTCTTTGCAATCTTCTTCCTAATCTATTTTCACCTCTTGATATGTTCATAGATAATGTGATAATATCCCATATGCATTTTGTCTAATTTTTACTTTGATATCATCAACTATCATAGATGCCCTACATTTAACACATATTTTTTACCATGTTTATTTTTGATAATTTCTTACTTTCTCTCTTTTGACATTTATCATTTTTTATGTTGTTATTTCATATGATTTTAGCTATATTTGCTTCATTTTATTTTTATTTTTTGTTTTCAAAATATACCCTTGGGTAAGGAATACATGCCAAATTAGAATTAAAAATATGTCAATCAAATTATAATACATTTAATAATACCTCCTAAAAATTAAATGTATAAATAATTAAAAAAATATTTTTTACATATTATTAATTAATAATTAATTATAAATTGATAGAATATGAATTTACGACATCTATAAAAATTGAATAGAGTATGATTTCATACATAAAGAAAATTATTTATTTAGATAAATATATTTAAGATGTGTATTTGTTCAAAGTATAAAGTTTTCAACAACTAAATTTTTATATCTATCTATATTTTTTTTAATTCCAAAATATTTATTAATTAATTAGATGAGATGAATTTATTATATGTAGTAAACAATGTGAGTAAAATAAAATAATTTTTATATGTAATATTGACTAATAACTAACTACTAATTGATAGAATATTAATTTATGATATCTATAAAATTTCAAATATAATTTTTTTATAAAAAACATCTTTATTTAGATAGATATATTTATGTATTTTTTTAAATAAAAATCATACAATTATTCACTAAATTATTGTTGAAATAATTTATATTTATTAAAATTATTAAATTTCTAACCACTAGTTTATATCCATAAGTATATATATTTTATAACTCAAAATTAGTTATTAATTACATGAGATGAATGTGTGTAATAAAACTAGCATATATATATATATATATATATAATATTAAATACTAATATATATAAAATAGGTTGAGAGTTATTTTTGCCTATTTTCATCATTTTTCTGTAATCAAAACTCTAATCCTAACCCTAATTGAATGCTATTTTAAATTGTAACCATTTTTTTTCTTTCAGCTTCATATTTATCTTCCCAAAAATAATGTTAAAATATATTTAAAGTAATATCTTTTTTTGAAAGATAAGAATATAAGATTTAAGAGTGGATATGGATTTGCATGTCATTTGAACGTCAATTTCTAGCTGAAGAGTTTTTCCTTACACATTTATTTTTGATGGATGCCATTGTAATACACCTGCCTCGTGGCGTTATATATATATATATATAATAAAATATCTCTAGAGTAAATATAGTTAAGTAAATAATATAAATAAATAAATAAAAAGTAATAATTTTAAATAGTTTAAAAAGTCATAAAATTAAAAAATATATTTTTTAAGAATGAAATTCATACTTGTATTTTTTGTAATTATTGGTTATATTTGTATATTTTGACGCTTACACTAGATTACTTTTTAGTACTATCTATTCTTTTTGTCTCTTTTTTTCTACTTTTTCCTTATTTTCTTTAAGTTTTCTTTAAGTTTTGTAATTATTTTTATGTCAAAGGTGTTCCCTATAAGAGATGGACAACCTCCTTTTTTCCATGAATGGCATGTAGTGCTAAAAAAGGGACGACCTCATTTTTTCTATCAATGACATGCAATGGTGAAAAAGTGATGCAATACGATTAGAAGGATCTCATTTGTCCATATTTTTTATAGTTTTTGTTTGCCAAAGTTGATTGGTCATTTTATTCTAAATATTTAATTGTATTACAATTTACTAATCAACTTTGTAACATATTTTTCAATGAATTGATAATTTTAATTAATTTTTAAGAATAAATCTAACTATAAAATTTTGAACATATTCTTAAATATAATGCTTAACAAATTTAAAATCAATTATAATTTATAAATTTACTCAAGTAATTTTTATTATATTTTTGGATATCTTGTTTACTAAATTTTATACACTGAAGAATGTTTTTCAAGATTTTATTCAAAGTAAAAATTATATAAATAAATAGTTGTATATTTGTAGTGTATCTTGAATTTAATAATAGTGTTTACAAATTGGGTTTAATTATTATGTAAATTTATAATAAAATAGTGATAGTGTAATATATTTTTATCTATGCATATTTTATGTAGTAGATTTATATTTATAAATTTAAATTATATAGATAATAAAATATTATACTATTGCCATTAGCCATTTTACACATTGATTCACTTACTTATTTTATAATAAAACTTTGAGAAATTTGTATTTATTTTTATTTTGTTTTTTATAGATAGATATTCGTATATAGAAATAGTTTTAAAAATAAATGTTCATATATATATATATATATATATAATTGAGAATTGTTAGTTAGATACTTTAAATAAAATTAATGATTTCTTATGTATATTTGATGTTAGAAAATATAAAAATAATTTAAATCCTTTCAAATGGTGATTTATTATGTTTGAGTTGTTGAGGGTTCAAGATGAAAGATGTATGGAGTCTTTAGTAACATAAAATATTGGCATGCAAGCTATCTTTGTACGATGAAGTTATGACAAGTCATGTGTACTATTCCTAAAAGTACTATTGGTTGTGAAAAATAATTCTAAGAAATTAAACATCTCCAAAGATGTTACAAAATCAAAGTTAGTTTTGATACATTGGATATATCAATGAATGTATTTTGAATGAAATAAATTATATAAATGAAAATAGAGTATATCAAATATGAAAAGATACAAAATAAACAAAATTCTTGATCTTTAATAGTGTTTTTTTAATTTTATATTTAATATATTGTTTTGATTGGAGGTAAAAAATGGGTTTTGAAGGGGCCCGAAACCTTTTACAAAATAAAGTAGTTGATAAAAAAAGAAAACAACATTACACAAGAATTAGCCCAACGACAGCAAACCAATAGCCAAAAACAACCAAAAAGAAGGCAGCCAACTAATAACACTACATATTGTTTATTATCTCTACAACCTCCATTTCACTAGTAGCCATCTTCTACACATTATCCATAATATCAGACACCTCTATACTAGAGGCCCCGCCTTGAGCTTTCATTCTATTTCTAGTTCTGACCCCTGGCCCACCATTTTTTACCTCACCACTCAAAACACTACCTTTAACATCACCCTTCTCACCAGCACAATCCACATCCAGCAACTTACCCATAATAGCAGTATCATCAACAAACAGATTATCCTAATTTATTTAATATATTGTTTTTTATTAACATTTTTAACATTCTAATTTATAATACAAATAGTTATATTAATTTAAATAATAGGTAAAGTATTAAAATTTAATTTTTAACATATTTAACATTTCTAATTATTATTACTCATTCCTTTGAATGATGAGTGAGAAGAGGGAGACGGGTAGGAAGAGGAATGAATGAGGCAAAGATCTTGATGCAAATGCAGATGTTCCTTCTTTGGGGCTCCCTTGCTAGTTGTTATGGAGTTTTCAATGGTGGGATCTGGCATGGATTGTGTGCAGTTGTGTGATGGTGGTAGTTTTGACTATTCATCCTTTTCTAATGAAGGCA
The DNA here is from genome assembly GCA_007258455.2 of Sequoia sempervirens. Lineage (NCBI taxonomy): Eukaryota > Viridiplantae > Streptophyta > Pinopsida > Cupressales > Cupressaceae > Sequoia > Sequoia sempervirens. The sequence continues at coordinate 18,949 of VDFB02101754.1, forward strand.
GTACAATTGAAGATGAGGACCTTGTTGATGGATAATTCACAAAGTCGGGCAGGCCAATTTTGAAGGTGGGCTCCCATGTTTTCCCCTCTGGGGAAATCAGGGGTGGCTCTTCTATTGCAAAGATATTTTCTAGTGATGTTGCATTCTCTGATTTTGCTGAAGATGTCGTTATGTCCTTAGAAGTTGATTTATGGGCACATGAATGGGATGAGGAAGATATTCTTTCCTCTGATTGTGGATATCCTATTGATGGTTCTCTTCTTGTTGATGCTTGGGATAGGGACAATTAAGGGTTTGCTAAGGAGGATGAGTTTCTTCTTGATATCCTTCTTGAGGCACAGTTGAAGGATCAAAAGAGTGAGGCTGTGAGATCTAAGTATCTTCTTAAAAATACTTGGTTTAAGGGTCTCAAGAAAGGTTTTCTTCTCCCTTGTTTTATTGAGGGACATATTGTTTTGCCTCCTCCTGAGGGGATTCATATTATTTCTCCTTCGACCTCTATTGGTGAGCAGAAGGATTATAGGGTTGAGAGCACAAGTGCTCCTATAGCTACTATTTCTTCCTCTCCCACCCTAGTTCCAAACCCATGGGTGTTGGATAGGCTATGTTCTAAGGAAGTGAGTGACACATCTAACCTACAACATGGTTTTGACTGCAAAGTTTCAAATGGAAGCTCCATAGATGCTATGGAGGAAGGTAAATTTCAAATTGAAATTCCCGATTCTCTCCTTTTTGAGTCTATGGAGTGGCTTAAGAGCTCATTGGTTGGGAGATTATGTGGCAATAATCCCATTATCAATGTTTTCAGAAGATGGGTCCTTCAGGTTGGGAAGATTAATGGTGGTGTTGAGGTAACTACTTTGTTGAATGATTGTTTTCTTTTTCTTTTCCCTATGAGGAAGGTTTTTCAAGGGTCCTTTGAAATGGCCCCTAGTTTCTTGGCTCAAATGACCTTTTTCTTAAGAAGCGGTTCCTTGGTTTGAACCCATTTATAGGAACTTTCAAGTTTCCTATTTGGGTTTGTTTGCTAAGGCTTCCTTTAGAGTTTTGGAATGAAAATATTTTTATGAGCATTGCTAACTCTTTTGGGAAATAACTATACTACAGAATAAGGTTGCCACTAATATTACCTTACCTTCTAAATTTGGTAAGTGGGTGTAGTAGATTGATTATGAGGACACCCCAATTATTTTCCATTATTGTGGAAAATTCGGTCATGCCTCCATTACTTTCTTGAGTTTTAAGAAACAACACGTCGTTTGGAAGAAGGAAAAGATTCCAAAGTTGTTGTGCAGGATTACACTACTTCCCTCGTGGAGTTTTAGCATGAAGCTTTTAAAGGAATTCCGTCCTCCCCGATGTTGGACTCCTCTGTTGTAACTTCGAGGTTGGAAGTTGGTTCTGTAAGTGATCAAGTGTCTTCTCCTTAAAAATAAAGAAGAAAAGGTTTTTGGAAAAGAATCATTATATTACAACAAAAATTCATAGAACAATTTTTTTAACCACCACAACTTAGTGCTGGTTGGGTGGTATTTGTTGATTTGTAATGCTCTGTTTCTTTCAGTCATGTTTTTTTTTGTTTGGTTGTCCTTTTTTGTCAGGTTGTTCTTATTGCCCTATAACCCCTTCAAAAACCAGCTTTTCTAATAAAAACATTTCTAATTATTAAGATTTATGAAAGTATTTTAATATTATTTTTATTTAAAATTTCCTATTAATTGATTTAAATAAATTAAACAGTTATTTTAACAATTTAGTTTTTCAGTAAAGATGAATTAAAAATCCATTAAATAACCAAACCATCGTGAAATTGCATATATGACGGTGAGGCTGTAAAATTCCATTACAAATTTATTCTTAGCTTCTATATATATAACATTCACCTGCGGAATACAACATTCATAATCACCCGGAAAGAAAAGCTAGTTTATTCCCTGGTCAAAGCAAGTCTCACGTGACAAGGCACCCTGGCATAGAGGAGCTAAACATTTTAACTGTAGTATAGGGCGTAAAACTTTAAAAAACAGATTGACAACTGGAATCTAATAGAGGTCCACTAGATACTGTAGAGATTTCATGACTACTTGTGTATCAGTATCCATCTTTCCTTGGAGCATTAGGAGAACTTGAGCCATGCTTGGCCTCTCATTCTCATCCCTTGCAATGCATACAAAGCTTGCAAGAGTAGCTCTTCTCACCTCTTCAACATCCGCATGCACTGCAATTCTTTCGTCCACAATACTCATCATGTTTCCGTTTTGAATTTGATTTGCGGCCCATGACGGAAAGTATTGCTTACTCTGTTCCTTCACGCTCATGTCCACATTTCTTCGACCCGATATTATCTCCAGTAGCATCATGCCAAAGCTGTACACGTCTGCCTTGGAAGTGATTGCTAAGCCTTCGAGCCACTCGGGAGCAATATACCCTCGAGTTCCTCTCATGCTTGTCAAAACCCTGCTGAAATCTCTTCCCACCAACTTCGCCAGCCCAAAATCAGCCACCTTTGCGCTGAAATCGCTATCCAGCAGAATGTTTTCAGGCTTTATATCGGAGTGAATGATTTGATCTCTGCATTCTTCGTGGAGATAAACTAAAGCTCGTGCAGTGCCTAAAGCGATCTCGAATCGTGTCTTCCACTCCAACAGCTTTTGTGATCCAGCGTATAGAAAGGAATTGAGAGACCCGTTGGGCATGTACTCGTAAACCAGCAGCCTTCGTGATCCTTCTGTGCAAAACCCGCAAAGCCTGACCAAATTGACATGTTGTATGCTTCCGATGGTGCTTATTTCTGCACGAAACTGCTTTTCTACCTGTGTAGAACGGCTGGGCTTAAACGTCACACACTAAGCGTTGAACGCTTAGTGTGGGCCCCTCCTATCTGCAGTCCCGTTTTCCTATTTCCGTTCTGCTAACAGCAAAAGGCGCTGGCCATCTACCATACATCGTGCCATTTACCATTATGTAATGGGTCCGTACTCCGTAGCATTTGTCAGAGTGCTCTAAGGTACCGGTGTTCCTCAGACCTGGAGAAATGTCAAAAAATTTACCTCGCCCCGCACCCAAATGGAATGTAAGAAACTTTAACTCGCCCCCCACCCAGAATATAAGTTAATGCTTTAACTTATATTGTTTTACTTTTTATTAGGCAGCTCTATTTTTAATTGCATAACATAATATATTATATAGTTTTATATTATATTGCGTGTTTTTCTCTTATATATGTTAAATTGAAATCAATTTGTTTTAATTTAATATTTATTTTTATCAAATATATTATTTGTAATTAAAATAGTTAAAAAGGGTTATTACTAAGTTTATTTATAAATCAATTATATGGTTTGTATTTTTATGTAAAGTAAATATTTATATTTTACAAAATTTATATGTTTTATTTAAATAAAATAAAATTTTAAAAATAATTTTGACTAATTTGATTAGTTAATATATATATATATATTTTTATTATCTTTATTAAATTGAACACAACATGGATAAATTATTAGGCCATCAAACCCCACTAACAGATAGTAATATTAATATTTTTATTAAATAATTTTAATTACATTAATTTCACTTTATATTAGTGTGGGTTTGAAGGCTTGAATTTTTTTCCCTATATATTATGTCATTTAGTCTTCATATTATTATAAAAAATATATTGTAAGGTATAGGTTCTAGTGCCTTCTTAGAAATTTAATATCTAATAAGATTAAATACTTGGTGGCTATAGATCCACTTGTCCATTTATCTATGTGATGATTATCTAACTTTTTGACATTTTATGATCAAACACTCTATTCATGATTAATGATATTTTTTTGAACTTTTTTACATAAGAATTTTATCTAATTTTCTTTCAATTTACATGAAGTAAGAATAAAAGTCAAATAAATTAACTACCAACTTATTCAAACTTAGAGTTAAATAACATAATCTAAGTACTCTTTTATTTATAGACTAACAAATATTTCTTATTATTTTTATGGGATCCGTTTGAAATAACTTTAAATTTTATTTTATTTATTTGCTTTAAATACTTCTTATAATTTTTTAGTAATTAAATATAAAATTTTAAAATTGCAATCTAAATTTCTATCTTTTTTTTCATAGTACCCTATTTTTTTTATAAGAATGCACTCAAGGATAAAACAACTAACTATTATTCTTATTATAAAAAAATAGGGTACTATGAAAAAAAGATTGAAATTTTAAATTAAATAGAAAAACTAAACGTCACACACTAAGTGACGTGTAGGCTGGGCTTAAACGTCACACACTAAGCGTTGAACGCTTAGTGTGGGCCCCTCCTATCTGCAGTCCCGTTTTCCTATTTCCGTTCGCTCACAAAAGGCGCTGGCCATCTACCATACATCGTGCCATTTACCATTATGTAATGGGTCATCGTACTCGTAGCATTTGTCGAGTGCTCTAAGGTACCGGTGTTCCTCAGACCTGGAGAAATGTCAAAAAATTTACCTCGCCCCGCACCCAAATGGAATGTAAGAAACTTTAACTCGCCCCCCACCCAGAATATAAGTTAATGCTTTAACTTATATTGTTTTACTTTTTATTAGGCAGCTCTATTTTTAATTGCATAACATAATATATTATATAGTTTTATATTATATTGCGTGTTTTTCTCTTATATATGTTAAATTGAAATCAATTTGTTTTAATTTAATATTTATTTTTACCAAATATATTATTTGTAATTAAAATAGTTAAAAAGGGTTATTACTAAGTTTATTTATAAATCAATTATATGGTTTGTATTTTTATGTAAAGTAAATATTTATATTTTACAAAATTTATATGTTTTATTTAAATAAAATAAAATTTTAAAAATAATTTTGACTAATTTGATTAGTTAATATATATATATATATTTTTATTATCTTTATTAAATTGAACACAACATGGATAAATTATTAGGCCATCAAACCCCACTAACAGATAGTAATATTAATATTTTTATTAAATAATTTTAATTACATTAATTTCACTTTATATTAGTGTGGGTTTGAAGGCTTGAATTTTTTTCCCTATATATTATGTCATTTAGTCTTCATATTATTATAAAAAATATATTGTAAGGTATAGGTTCTAGTGCCTTCTTAGAAATTTAATATCTAATAAGATTAAATACTTGGTGGCTATAGATCCACTTGTCCATTTATCTATGTGATGATTATCTAAGTTTTTGACATTTTATGATCAAACACTCTATTCATGATTAATGATATTTTTTTGAACTTTTTCACATAAGAATTTTATCTAATTTTCTTTCAATTTACATGAAGTAAGAATAAAAGTCAAATAAATTAACTACCAACTTATTCAAACTTAGAGTTAAATAACATAATCTAAGTACTCTTTTATTTATAGACTAACAAATATTTCTTATTATTTTTATGGGATCCGTTTGAAATAACTTTAAATTTTATTTTATTTATTTGCTTTAAATACTTCTTATAATTTTTTAGTAATTAAATATAAAATTTTAAAATTGCAATCTAAATTTCTATCTTTTTTTTCATAGTACCCTATTTTTTTTATAAGAATGCACTCAAGGATAAAACAACTAACTATTATTCTTATTATAAAAAAATAGGGTACTATGAAAAGATTGAAATTTTAAATTAAATAGAAAAACTAAACGTCACACACTAAGTGACGTGTAGGCTGGGCTTAAACGTCACACACTAAGCGTTGAACGCTTAGTGTGGGCCCCTCCTATCTGCAGTCCCGTTTTCCTATTTCCGTTCTGCTAACATTATAAAAAATAGTTAGTTTTTTCCTAGTCCCGTGTGAGTGCTCTAAGGTATCTGTTCCTCACTGGAGGAATGTACCTCGCCCTTCATCGAGAATATAAATTAATGTTTTAATTTATATTGTTTTACTTTTTATTATGCAGCTCTATTTTTATGGGATCCCTTTGAAATAACTTTAAATTTTATTTTATTTATTTACTTTAAATACTTCTTATAATATTTTAATAATTAAATATAAATTTTAAAATTTCAGTCTAAATTTCAATTTTTTTTTCATAGTAGGTACCCTATTTCTTTTATAATAAGAATAATAATTAGTTGCTTTATCCTTTAGTGTATTCTTATAAAAAAAAGAGTACTATGAAAAAAAAAATAGAAATTTATATTGCAATTTTAAAATTTTATATTTAGTTATTAAAAAATTATAAGTATTTAAAGTAAATTAATAAAATAAAATTTAAATTTATTTAAAAGGGATCCCATAAAAATAATAAGAAATATTTGTTAGTCTATAAATAAAAGAGTACTTAGATTATGTTATTTAACTCTAAGTTTCAATAAGTTGATAGTTAATTTAGTTGACTTTTATTCTTACTTCATGTAAATTGAAAGAAAATTGGATAAAATTCTTATGTAAAAAAGTTCAAACCCACACTAATATAAAGTGAAATTAATGTACTTAAAATTATTTAATAAAAATATTAATATTATTATTTTGATGGGATCCCTTTGAAATAAATTTAAATTTTATTTTATTTATTTACTTTAAATACTTCTTATAATTTTTTAATAACTGAATATAAAATTTTAAAATTTCAATCTTTTTTTCATAGTACCCTATTTTTTTTATAAGAATGCACTCAAGGATAAAACAACTAACTATTATTCTTATTATAAAAAAATAGGGTACTATGAAAAAAAGATTGAAATTTTAAATTAAATAGAAAAACTAAACGTCACACACTAAGTGACGTGTAGGCTGGGCTTAAACGTCACACACTAAGCGTTGAACGCTTAGTGTGGGCCCCTCCTATCTGCAGTCCCGTTTTCCTATTTAAATATTTTGTTATAAAATTGGCATCTATACATTGAGAATAGCTAAAAAAAAATTAAATAGAAAAACTATTTCAGTTGTCATTGGTTAGAAAAAGAATTATTAATAACTAGTTAAGAACAAGTTGTGCCTATAGTTTCCTTGGTAGAAACTAATAATAATATTAATATTTTTATTAAATAATTTTAATTACATTAATTTCACTTTATATTAGTGTGGGTTTGAAGGCTTGAATTTTTTTCCCTATATATTATGTCATTTAGTCTTCATATTATTATAAAAAATATATTGTAAGGTATAGGTTCTAGTGCCTTCTTAGAAATTTAATATCTAATAAGATTAAATACTTGGTGGCTATAGATCCACTTGTCCATTTATCTATGTGATGATTATCTAACTTTTTGACATTTTATGATCAAACACTCTATTCATGATTAATGATATTTTTTTGAACTTTTTTACATAAGAATTTTATCTAATTTTCTTTCAATTTACATGAAGTAAGAATAAAAGTCAAATAAATTAACTACCAACTTATTCAAACTTAGAGTTAAATAACATAATCTAAGTACTCTTTTATTTATAGACTAACAAATATTTCTTATTATTTTTATGGGATCCGTTTGAAATAACTTTAAATTTTATTTTATTTATTTGCTTTAAATACTTCTTATAATTTTTTAGTAATTAAATATAAAATTTTAAAATTGCAATCTAAATTTCTATCTTTTTTTTCATAGTACCCTATTTTTTTTATAAGAATGCACTCAAGGATAAAACAACTAACTATTATTCTTATTATAAAAAAATAGGGTACTATGAAAAAAAGATTGAAATTTTAAAATTTTATATTCAGTTATTAAAAAATTATAAGAAGTATTTAAAGTAAATAAATAAAATAAAATTTAAATTTATTTCAAAGGGATCCCATCAAAATAATAATATTAATATTTTTATTAAATAATTTTAAGTACATTAATTTCACTTTATATTAGTGTGGGTTTGAACTTTTTTACATAAGAATTTTATCCAATTTTCTTTCAATTTACATGAAGTAAGAATAAAAGTCAACTAAATTAACTATCAACTTATTGAAACTTAGAGTTAAATAACATAATCTAAGTACTCTTTTATTTATAGACTAACAAATATTTCTTATTATTTTTATGGGATCCCTTTTAAATAAATTTAAATTTTATTTTATTAATTTACTTTAAATACTTATAATTTTTTAATAACTAAATATAAAATTTTAAAATTGCAATATAAATTTCTATTTTTTTTTTCATAGTACTCTTTTTTTTATAAGAATACACTAAAGGATAAAGCAACTAATTATTATTCTTATTATAAAAGAAATAGGGTACCTACTATGAAAAAAAAATTGAAATTTAGACTGAAATTTTAAAATTTATATTTAATTATTAAAATATTATAAGAAGTATTTAAAGTAAATAAATAAAATAAAATTTAAAGTTATTTCAAAGGGATCCCATAAAAATAGAGCTGCATAATAAAAAGTAAAACAATATAAATTAAAACATTAATTTATATTCTCGATGAAGGGCGAGGTACATTCCTCCAGGTGAGGAACACCGATACCTTAGAGCAGCCTCACAAATGCTACGGAGTACGGACCCATGACATAATGATAAATGGCACAATGTATGGTGGATGGCCGGTGCCTTTGGCAGTTAGTAGAACGGAAATAGGAAAACGGAACTGCAGATAGGAGGGGCCCACACTAAGCGTTCAACGCTTAGTGTGTGACGTTTAAGCCCAGCCGTGTAGAACCCTCTAATTTTTTAACTGCTACAAGCGTATTGTCTGGGAGAGATCCTTTGAAGACAGAGCCAAATGCTCCTTTCCCTAACTCAGCCCTGAAATTGTTGGTTGCAATTCGCAGCTCCTTGTAAGTGAATGTCCTCAACGAAGCAGGCAGCTCACCTTCTGTATCTCCTTCATCACCCAGTAATCCACGCCTCTTCCGAAGAAACATAATAACAAGGAAAGCTAAAACAAGAATGAAAGCAGTACCAGCGGGAAGTGAAATCGACAGGACACGTACTTTTGTACTTCCTCCACTGGATATCGATTGCCGCAACTCAGAAGCAGCCATGCGAAGGAAGACGGGCTGGGTGTTTGACGCAACGTGAATATTGAACAGATCCCCAAACCACATTCTACAAATGGGAGGAGTAGACTTAGTGAGATCAAAGGCTGTGCAGGAGCAATTTTCCAGACATGCAGCCCTGCATGTTCGTAGAGTTGGGTAGTGGGGATATGGAACAGCTTCTTTCTCTGCTAAGGCTATGTCACTCTTTTGAAGGAAACCATCGGTGGTGCCGTTGCTGGGAGAGCAGTGGAGAGAGCTTTTGCGAAGGCATCCGCTTGACCACCATTCTTGTGAATACCAGGCGCGATTGTCTTTGGGGTTGAAGCCATCCAGACAGCTGCAGAATTGAAGATTGTTTCTGTTGCATGCTCCGTAAGCCCCGCATATATCATAAACAAGGCACAGGTCTTTTGGCACAGATCAGATGAGACTCCAGCTGCTATTATGAATTAAATAGAAAGATCGTACATCTCCTGTTTTATAGAGGACTAGACGCTGCATGACACTGTCAAATTTTGATATTTGAATATACGTGAAGTACATCTTTGTGGGAGAAATCCTTACGAAGGGTGTTCTAAGAGTTTCGGATTCGTACTTATTCAACATATCTGGCATACCGCTGAAATGGTCAACAACCCACTCTCCGCTGCTCCAGTAACTAATATTGTTGTTATATACCAACAAAAACTGCGTCTTGCCTGGGGCTGGATCCATTTCTAAAGAGAAAGGTCCAGGTGCGGGATCGAATGAACTCTTCCAAGAAGTTAGCTTCATGCCTTTCCACATCTTCATTCCCCACAGCCATGTGTCTCCTGGATACAAGAAACTCTCCCAGACAATCTCAGAAATGTTGATGACGCCCAACATAACAAAATTACCAGAATCCAATATCATAGCTCTGGAGGCTATGGCTTTCTGGTTCTTCCTTGTCGACCATATCGATCGCCCCTCTGAATCATACAGTTTGAGATAGCCGTCTGTTGAAAGCTTCAAAACGCCCGGCTTGTTTCTGATGGGAGTCTCTCTATTAGCCACCCAAACAACGGTCTTCTCGGAGGTTTGAGCATACCAGATGCCAATGTACCAGTTATTGGTTCCATTAGGACAGAAAAACCCCAACTCGAAGGTGCCATTCTTTGAAACTATGCTCTGATTTCCAGTGAGAGAGGCTCCCAAAGCGATGCTGTCTCCACCATCAACTGCAAGGGTATCGCAATTGTAAAGTAGAGTAAGCATATAAAGCGCTGCAAGGAAGAAATGCCATGTAAACAGACTATTTACGGCCATTTCGGAAAACCTCAAACGCGCTTGGAACAAAACCCGAGAACTACGCACAGATTTGGTGGTGATTGTTCCGAGAACTACGCACAGGTTTGGTGGTGAGAATATTATATAGGGCAAAAGTAATCGACGGAGGTATGTTCATTGTTCATTTTACGGAGTACATTAAGACCAACAATCATTTTAACGTTCCACTTTCTTCTAAACATCCATTGGCCTGTTTTCTCCGAATTAAATGGTATGTTACGGCAGAATTTATAAAATTGGTCAGAAATGTTATTTGATTTACTTGAGAACTATTAATATTGACAGTTAATAATTTTATATTTCATTTACATTTGTACATGGCATGACAGTAGATCTGAGATTTGATATTTTTCATATTATCTGAGATTTGATATTTTTCATATTTTTAATATTTCATAAAGTCAAATCATATTTAATGAATTCTGATTGTAAAAAATATATAAATGACAGATTAGTAGACTAGATTAGTAGACTTGAAATTTGATAATCTTCACATCTTTTAATATTCCATACAATCAAATCATATTCAATGACCTGTGATTTTCATATATTTGTACAGGACACGACAGTAGACTTAAAATTTGATCGTCTGTAAATTGTACATAACATGACAGTAAATTGTACATAAAATTTGATCGTCTGTAAATTGTACATAGCATGGCAGTCACAGTCCGCTGGACATGGCTGAGGCTGTTGAATATCAGTTTGGTCTTTCTTTTCTACAATTTTGTCCATCTTCCCTGCCAAGCCATTTGTAAGGGGCAAAAAGTCCTCGTTTTAGCCGGCTGCCTACATAACAAAGTCTGTAGTGACGAGTTTTTCTCGCACGCGGAAGACAAGTGGTGAAGTTAGTGTCTGTTCTCGCATGGAAAAACATGTAGCGCGGAAAATGGGACGAAAGTAATTATTTTGTCTTTGAAGACTTTATCTTAACGAGTGGAAGAGGTGTGCGTAAAGCTTTCCATCTTCCTCATGCGCATTTTTACTTGCATTTAACTCACAAATAATCAAATCTAAAAACCTAGATATAGGAAGATGAGGAAAAGTATAAGAATAGTTAAAACAAAAAACAAAAAAAACCGAAGTGTTTTATTGGGATTATAAAATTATTATTTATTTTTAAATAATGAAAACAATAAGAAGTAATACTCGTGAATTTTCAATATAATTAGAAAGATTTTATAATTAAAAAGATTGGTTAAATTATTAATATCTTTTTATTAAATAAATTATATTGTAAAAATCAAAACATAATTTTCTAGATTTAAAATAGTGGAGAGTATAGGTCTATTGTATAAATATATATTATTATGAAGAGAAAAAAGAAACTTTTACAATTGGTTTAGGTCAATTTAATAAGCATACACATAGTATACAATAATATAGACTAACAATCAATAATTGACATAATGTTATTTTGACAAATATATATTTTCAAAAAAAGAATAAAAATATTTAGCATGATAAATAAAGAATGACACAAATTGGTGAATATTTTGATATGACCTTGATCTTTGTCTTGGAAATGCAATTTCTTATTCTAGTGATTTTTTTTTGTTTCTATGCTCGACATGTGCAGTAGTATAGAATAGGTTTGCAGTTCTAAAATAGATTCCTAACTACAATATAGTGTTTTTCTCTTAAACTCATCCTCCTTCTCATACAAAATCTTGTTTTTTCGCTCACTTGGTTGGTATCAATCTATTATGTGTCTTTTTGATAGATTAACAAATTTCAATTTTTTAAAATATCTTAGAACACAGGGAACATTGCCTAGGTCAATTGCCAACAAAAGTGTACAAAGATGTAAATTCATTCTTTTTTTTAAAGTGTCTAAATGTTTTTCTATGAATCTTGTCTTTAATGATCTAGAATGCTATTAAGTGCTAGTTCATGACATTAAATCACATAATGTGTATTTAGACAACTCTAGGCAAGAAAGATAAATATATATAGTTATGTTAGGAGGTGTAACCTATAGTGGGAGAAAGGGGTGAAGTGTAATACATCAAAAAAACAAATAAAGAGCTAACATTAAAATATAACAAATTATTTAAAAAAGAATATTGACAAACAAAATATTTGATAAATATCTAATATAAAAATAATAAAAAACTTAAAGCAAATATGAAAAAAGTAGATGAAAATATGAAAAGAAGAATAATACAAGAGCATTAAAAAATAACCTAGTGCAAGTGTCAAAATAGTTGAATATAAATATAAGAAAGAATTATGAAAATTACATGTTTGAATTCTTTTTAATTTTTTTTTAAACTATTTAATTTTTTATTATTTATTTAACTATATTCTTTAGAGATATTTTATTCTATTTTATATTTTTATTATATATAATAAATTCATCTCATCTAATTAATAACTAATCTTGAGCTTATAACATAAATACATACATATATAAAGTAGTGGTTAGAAATTTTAGAATTTTAATAAATATAAAGTACTTCAACAATAATTTATTGATTAATTTTATGATTGATAATTTAAGAAAACACATAACTTAAATAGATCGATCTAAATAGTTTTTTGTTAACAGATACAAAACTTACATTTGAATTTTTATAGATATAATAAATTAATCTTCTACCAATAAATAGTTAATTATTAGTCAATATTATATATAAGGGATATTTTATTTTATTCACATTTTTACTACATATAATAAATTCATCTCATCTAATTAATTATTAAATATTTTTGACTTAAAAATTATATGAATAGATATATAAACTAGTAATTTGAAACTTTATAATTTAATAAATACACATCTTAAATATATTTATCTAAATAAATATTTTTTATATATGAAATTTATATTTTATTTGACTTTTATAGATGTCATAAATTAATATTTATCAATTAATAGTTGAATATTAATTAATAATATTTCAAAAATAAATATTATAAAAAGAAAACTAAATCAAATATAGCTAAAATTATATGAAATAACAATATAAATTTAGAAAGGTAAAAAGCAAGAAATTATCAAAAATAAAAAATATAGAGAAAGATGTGTTAAATGTATAGTATTTATTATAGTTGATGATATCAAAGTAGAAATCAAACAACATATAAGTGAGATATTAGTAATTTTCTATAAATATATCAAGAGGTGAAAAATAGATTAAAAAGAAGATTACAAAGAGATATGCATTTAGATCAAATCAATATGATAAAAAGATAATAATTACAAGAACATAATTATGAATTAGTTCAAAGAAAATGACAATCTCATACTCATGCTGAATTTAATTATAAGAAGATGTATTCTATTATAATAAAACATTTGATAAAAATATAAATTTTATCTATAAAAATCAAATATAAATTTCATACATACAAAAAATAAAACTATTAAAAGAAAAAAAAATAAAATAAATAAATATAAATACAGACTAAATAATCTAACCCATATTTATTTTACTTCTCAATTAATCCACTTCACTTATTTTAATCATAAAATCCAATCTCAACTAATCCATTTCACTACTTATTTTAATCACTTCACATCTAGATTTTATTGAGATTGATATATCATCATTCATCATTTAGACTTACCTATTGTAGATTGTATTTTAGTTCTTACAAGTGTCAAAAGAAGAAGAAATCCAGAACACCATGTAGAATTTGGACATAACGGCCAGTTCACGGCAAAGTGTTAAAAGGAAAATATATAACATTTATTTGAATTTGTGAGGCCACAGATATTTCCAATCCTACATTTCCAAATTCCTCGGCATGGGCAGTTTGACTGGGCTTCTTTGTCTGGGCTTCGGGAAAAACTTAGTTACCCACTGGAACGTCCCTTGCTTTCAAACAGTCAAATGGTAGTGTATTATATCATTTATGAAGGGTCAATTTATGATTGGATTAATTAGATTTTTTAATTAATTTTGATTAATTAAAAAAAAAATATTACTAATAAATTTAAAATTTAAATAATTTTTGATAGATATCTTTAAAAAACAATATTTGATTAAAAAGCATTCTAAAATGTGTATATATTAAACGTATAATAATATATTGAAATGTGAATATAGTTTAATTAAATAAATAAAAAATAGTTAATAGTTAATTTGTTAGCTTTGACATCATAATGCTAATCATAATGTATGGAAATGTTTATAATCAATTATGATATACTAAAATGTCAATATAGTCTAAATAATAAATAGGGCAATGGATGTTTCTCAAAGAATAAATTAGATTGGATGTTTTGAAGAAAATGAAAAATGTAAGTGATGTTGAAGTAAATTTAATTTATAAAGTGAACAATGATAATATTGATAAATAGATTTAGGGTAGTTGTTAGATTGCAATTGCCAAGTTCTCTGGAGTTAACCTTCTTATGAAATCAACATTATAATTATGTTGGGGAAAAAGGGGATCTAGGGTCTAAATAACACCTTTAACACATTTACACATTAAGGAACACAAAAATGACTATAAAAGACCACTTGGCTACTATCCTGAATGGAAGAGCCTAAATGACTAATAAGAGTTTTGGTCCCTTTGTTTGTGGTATTGGGGTTGGATATTATTTAGGAGTGAAGTGTGTGAAATGATAGTGAATTAGGTTGACCATAAACCTAAAAAAAATAATGAAATTACAAAAATGTGTAGAATTGATATCCAGAAACATATTATATAGAAGTAGAGTATAGAGAAAGAGGAACTTGACATTCAAATTTGGAATGAAACTGACTAGATAGGGGTATGGACGCCTTAGAATGGAAATCCTTCTTTTTAAAAATTTTGAATAGATCTTAGTAGGTTATAGTCTATAGGCTTTGTCCTCCTAGAATCATCTTTGAAATTTTGTCTGTCAATAAATAATTCCACTTGCCCTAGTTTATTGAAGGAAGATGCTTGAATGTTGAATCTTGCAATTAGGTCTTGAATCTCCTTCCAACTTTGCTTTGAATTTACCACCTACACACATGAAAGGAGGGAAACAAGTTTTGTTGTATAGGGTATTGCCTAAGTCAAACCCCATTTTGGTGTTTCCACCTCCACAATGGCTATGATGATGTAAAGATTGCTTACCCTAGGTCAAACAAAGGAAAAATAGATAAAACAAGTGATAAATTGACAAGTACTACTACTCACAACTTTAGATCTAAGTTCTTTAATGGACTCAAGTCATGATACGCATCTCATGCAAGGAAAATTTGACTAATTAAAGGTCCTACAAGTGTTAGTACTCACAAAACACATGAACATAAAAGCATGAATGAGATTACTTGAAAAATTGATACATTTCTAACATGATGCTTGACTAAAATAATGTTCTAATAGTTCTTCTAAATCTGCCCTTGATTGCTTTTAAGATGCTCAATTTTTTGAATTCAATTGCTAGATTTTTCTTAGATTTAAAATGATAAAAAATACTTTTATTTATGTTCGTTTATTTGTTTCTCACAAAATCAATTGTGAAAATCTGACAAATAATTTGAATTTATAAATCTAAAAAATCTTACATTTAAATATCTAAATTTGGGCAAAAATAGGTTGGTCAGGGGCATGGGTGCCCTATACTAGACCTATTTTTGGGGTATTTGATATCTTAAATTAATATTTAATATGAAATTCAAATTTTAATTTGATTTCCTTAAAACAACATTTAAAATGAGAAAATAATTAACATAATTAGGTCTATGCATAAAAAAGGGAGCCAAACATAACGTGAAATTGTTGGGGTCAACAATTTACATTAGTACATTTAGTGCTGACTTTAGTGAGTATGAAATTATGCTCATGCTCACAATAAAGTAAAGAGAATCCAAATGGGTTCATTTATCAAGACATTGAAGAAGTAAGATGCCACTAAGTCTAGGGGATTTGCTAGCCCCTAGGGTCAAGATCTTACTACACAACATTTAAAATACAAAGAAATGCACATACATAAGGTACAATGTAAATAATGATCAAACATCGAGAATACACAATGAAGACACAAGGAAAAACATACACAAACATAATGCAAAATAATTATGCAAAAAAAAAACAAGTAGAATGTGCAAACATGATGCATACATGATGTAAACAGAATACATACACAATGTAAAAATGATGAAAACATGATGTAAAAATCATACAAACATGATGTAAAAATGATGTGAATATCCAAAAAATGGGTATGACATCACAAACTAGCAAGATCCACATATACTTACTAGGATCCATACCCCTGATATTCATATATCATAGGCTAGAAAAGTCTGATATTTACTAGATGACCATGAGTATATAAAAGGCATGATAGGATAGTGAAGTTTGGTATTCAGTAGTTGATCTTGATAAGAGACAACACAAGGCTAGTGAAGTTAGATATTTAGTAATTAATTTTTTACAAAAAGGTAGCAATTGAAAACAAACGAGGGCTAGTGAAGCTTGATATTCACTAGGTGACTTCTCATGTTAACTATACTAGGAATTATACTCTGAATAAATTTTAGAAGGCACTAAAAAATATGATCAATATGCGAAAAATGCACCACAGAGTTATAATTTGTGTGAAAAAAAGTGAAGCACATAATGTAATGTATGGTCCCACCTTAAAGAAATTGCTAACACCAACTTGGAGCAATTACGTTTAAGGTCCAAGTCCATATAAAATTTCACAATTGTAGAAATAACATAAGGTACTATCAAGTGAGTGAGGGAGGGAGAGATAGATTTGAAAAGTATTTATCTACCTCTCCCTCCCCCCTCTCTAGGTAGACATAATAGAGAGAGGTATCTACGTAGGGTGCGAGAGGTAGAGAGAGGTGGTGTGGGACAGGGAGAGAGGGAAGGGAGAGACCTTATCACAATGCTTATAAATATTTGAAAGTAGTTATCACTAGATCATAATAGAGGGAGAGAGAGAGGGAAGGAGGGAGATAGGAAGTGATAGGGTGCTAGGGATAGGATATTAGAATAGATGGAGGATGATATGGTAGATGTAGTGAAATGACCTTCATCATAGAATTAAGGTTGTATAGAGAGAGGGAGAGAGAAGTAAGGTTGATTCATCATTAGTGCCTCCTTCTCCTATTATTATTTAAGATGCATTCTCCTATAGAATTTGATTCTTTCAATGTATGGTGCTCATTCTACTTAGCTCTATTTTTAAATAGAGAAAGATCTTAGGACCTCAACTCTACTTGAGATTTCAAATGTGAAAACTTCCTTTGCAATGACAACAATGTTACAATTTCTACTTCAATTCCCTCCCACCCTACCACTCCCTATCTCCCTCATTTCCTCTTTCTCTCCCTCTATCCCTCCCACCCTACAACTCCCTATCTCACTTCATCCCTCTTTCTCTCCCTCCCTCTATCCCTCCCGCCCTATCACTTCCTATCTCCCTACATCCCCCTCTCTCTCTCTCTCCCTTAGATTAATAAATTTATATTAGCCTAAAATTAACCTAATGAATTAATGCAATGATGATATATGTTAGGTTTAGGGTTTAGGGTTTAAGGTTTAACCTAATGGAGATAGAAATAGAGGAAGGAGAGAGATATGTAGTGTTAAGGTGGGAGGGATAGAGGTACGCATATAGAAACAGGATGGGAGAGGTATGCATAGAGAGAGTGAGAGAGAGGGAAGGAGGGAGGGAGGGATAATGTGAGGGGTAGGTGGAGAGAGGTTGAATGTTTGTGAGGGAGAGAGGGAGGGAGAGAGAGGTGAGATAAAGAGAAGTAGAAAGGGAAGGAGAGAGAGGGGGAGAAAGATAAAATTAGAGGAGGGAGGGGGAGATAGATATAAATTCCCTATTTGAGACTTTATAATCTGGGCATGTGTAGGATCATGGTATGCCAAGCAGGGCCCTTAAGTGGCAAAAAATTCAGAAAAATCAGTGTTAGGCAACTTGGCGTAAATATTTGAATAAGTTATCTATATTATTTCAAAAATATGTAAGAATAGAATTTGTAGAAAATTGAATGTAGTTTCTAAAATACAAGGTTTATTTAAAAAAAAAAATTATTTGGTGAAAATTTGAAATTTCAATCACATTAATTACTTAAATTTCAAGGAAAAAATAAAGTAGGTGTATGTCGGCTACCTATGTAATAAAATGATAATATTTTTTTGTAAGATTTTATATATAAGTAGAGAATTATATGGGATGTGATGCATATTTTTTTTGTAATTTTTCCTAGTAAATAATTAATTATGAATTTTTTTATTACAACTTTTTAGAAAATATAAAGAAACTTCGTGCAATGCGACCACATGCTTGGTCAAAATTCATGAAATTTAATTTTTATTTTTAATCCTATAGTATGTGAAACATAGAATGTGACGCATATTTTGGATTCAAAAAATATGATACCCTTTGAAATTTATAGATGTTTTCAATCAGCCTATCAATCAGGACTTTAGTCGTAATTCTAATAGAAAATGAATAATAATTATTTATTAAATTCAAATTAAATCATAATTTATATTTTTGGAAATCTGAGAATCTCCTCTAAAACCCCTTTTTGTTTCATTAATTTTGGGTGAAAAAAAAGTCGTCAGCCACATACCTACAAATATTGCCACTTTTTTGGCATACTGATCTGCACATACCATCTATTGATTATTATAACTTGTGGATATGATTACCCAAGGACTTTTCCCTAGTGCCCCATACTAGAATTCTATTTAGGAGGCAATTGAGGCTTAGAAAACTAGAGTGAGAGAGGGAATTAGGAAGGGATGAAAAGTGGTTGTGTGGGAAGGAGGGAGAGAGAGAGGGAAGGAGGGAGATAGGGAGAGGTAGTTAGAGAGAGGTAATGTGAAAAAATTAGAGAGGTAGGTAGAGAGAGGGATATAGGTAGGGTGGGAGAGGTAGAGAGAGGTGGTGAGAGAGAGAGGGGAGGGAGAGGTTATCACAATGCTTATGAAGATTTGAAAGTAGTTATCACTAGATCATAATAGAGGGAGGGAGAGAGAGGGAAGGAGGGAGATAGGAAGTGGTAGGGTTCTAGGGATAGGAGGGAGAGAAAGAGGGAAGGAGAGAGATAGGGATAGGTATAGAGAGTGGTATGGTGTGAGGGATAGAGGGAAGGAGGGAGATAGGGAGTGGTAGGGTGGGAGGGAGCAAAGGAGATAGGTTGTGTGTGTGAGAGAGAGGGAGAGAGAGGGGGGGAAGGAGGGAGATAGGAAGTGGTAGGGTGGGAGGGATAGAGGGAGGGAGAGAAAGAGGGAAGGTCAGAGATAAGAAGTGGTAGGGTGGGAGGGATAGAAGGACCTAAAATGGACTTAGTCTGAGGGGGATATGTGATGGTTTATTGTGGGAAATAGGCACCCAAAATGGATAAATAGGATGGAGGAGGGATAAGGATAATGTTTTTGGGTTGGTATGATAAAGGGTGATAGTGAAAAATGTTTTAGAAGAATGATAATATATAATGTATTGACTTAAGAGATTATTCCTACTCTTGAGAAGTTGAGGAAGGAGCATGTGCACTATGTGCAATGGGCCAATAGAAATGCATAAGAAGAGGAATCAAGTATTACAATACATGAAATGAAAAAGGAATCTTCTCTAAAACACATATGAAAAGAAATGGAGCAAAGTGAATGAGAAGTGGAGTGGGATATATTGAGGGAAGGTAGGTAGAGGAGGGTGAGTTGAGATAGAGAGAGGAAGGGAGGTAGGTAGAACTTGTTGTGTTTCTTATTTGAGTGCTTATACATTTAAAATCATGCAAATCATGGACACATCAAGGGATTTCAATGGTATTGGGTGAAATTTTTATTTAGTTTTGAATATCATTTTTTTCTAACCTAAATGGTTTATTAATATGACTATTAATTAAATTAATTTGAGTTCATTAACATGGCTAGTAATTAAATTAATTTGAATATCATTTTTATTTAATAATCTTTGAGTGCATTTGTTCAACTCCACTTATAGAATCATCTCTCACTTTATTTTCTTGCACAATTTCATATGTAGTACAAAACCTCTTGAATTTATCCACTTTTGTATTGCCATTTTCCTATTGCACATATTGCACTTTTATCCACTTTTGTGTGTGTTTGTGAGGGATAGAGAGGGGGAAGGAGGGAGATAGGAAGTGGTAGGTGGGAAGGATAGAGAGAGGGAGAGAAAGAGGGAAGTAGGGAGATAGGAAGTTGTAGGGTGGGAGGCATAGAAGAACCCAAAATGGACTTAGTAGGAGGGGGAGATGTGATGGTGGATTGTGGGAAATAGGAACCAAAATGGATTTATAGGATGGAAGAGAGATAAGGATAATGTGTTTGGGTTGGTATGATGGATGTGCAAGGAATAAAGAGAGATGTAGGTAAAGCTAGATACAAAGGTAGGGTGGGAGAGTTGCAAGAGAGAGATATAGTTTGTGTATGAGAGAGAGAGGGGGGAGGGAGAGGGAGAGAGGGGTAGGTAGAGAGAGGGATTCTTATTGAATACAACCCATGTATATGATAATTGTTATTATATGTTTTTTCATCATGTTTATATCAAATATTCTTAATATCTTTTATAGGATTAAAATTCTAATTCTACCTTATTGCTTGTAACATATTTTTGGTAATTTATCAAAACTAAAAGATCTAATTATATCTCAATTGTTCAATTATAGTGTAAATATAGATAACATTAATCAATTGACCCTTCTTCAATTGTGTAATTAATCAATTATAGTGTCCCTTGTTAGTTATTTCTAATGTTGGAAAATGCACTATCCTATGTTAGTTATTTCTAGACATTTTACATTCTAATGATGTCCCCTGTCCACTTTTCCTACACAAGGGACAATTTGTTTTCCAACACTGCAAACAATGTGAGCATTTTTCCTACACAAGGGACATTTTGTTTTCCAACACTGCAAATTCATAAGGAAATAATTGACAAGGGATAGTGTGTTTTTCAACACTACAAATAATGTGAGCATTTTTTTGTTCCCTATTGGAAAACACATTGTCCCTTATTAGTTATTCCCAATATTGTTCTAAAATTTGAAGGTGGACTTCATTACATAACTGACAAGGGATAGTGTGTTTTCCAACATTGCAAATTCATAAGGAAATAATTGACAAGGGATAGTGTGTTTTGAAACACTGCAAATAATGTGAGCATTTTTTTGTTCCAATCATATCAAGAAAGTGAAAAACACATTGTCCCCTATTAAGGGACAATTGGAAATTCCATTTTTACTATAACCAAAGAGTTGTTCTAAAATTTGAAGGTGGAATTAATTACTTAAATGACAAGGGACAGTGTGTTTTCCAACATTGCAAATTCATAAGGAAATAATTGACAAGGGACAGTGTGTTTTCCAAAACTGTAAATAATGTGAGCATTTTTTTGTTCTGATCAAATGAAGAAAGTGAAATTCCAGTTTTACTGTACACCAAATAGTTGTTCTAAAATTAAGGTGGAATTCATTACATTTTTGGTGTGTACAAATCAAAATATTTTCATAAGGAAATATCTGAAAAGGGACAGTGTGTTTCCAACATTTAAAAGAGATAGGTATAGAGAGAGTTAGGGAGAGAGGGAGGGCTAGGTGGAGAGAGGTTGTGTGTGTGTGTGAGGGAGAGAGGGAGCGAAAGAGGGACATACTTAGTGGTATGGTGGGAGGATCATTATCAAGTCAAAAAGGAAGACTAGTGTCTTGACTTTATCCACTTCTGCATTGCTATTTTCCTATTGCACATACTACACACACACCTTCCTCAACTTCTCAAGAGCGGGAAGAATCTCTTCAGTCAATATATTATCTATCTCATTGACTTTGGTTTGGTTATTTTCATTTTTTTTTAGATTATATTCCTAAACCATAAAACATAAACCCTAAACCCTAAACCCTAAATTGTAAACCTAACATCCATCATCATTGTAGTAATCCATTAGGTTTATTTTAGGCTAATACAAATTTATTAATCTACAAGTTGATCATCAAGATATTTTTCCTCATCCCCACTGCTCTTACCTAATAATACCCCATGGTATTCCTTTTCATTAGCTTCTAATTTCTTTTTCATATCTTTTATTATCCATCACGCCATCTTACAACCTCATCCCCTCATCCCATAATCCCCACATCTAACTTTTTGATTTGGATCTTATCACATCCCAAATTTGTTGGGTGAGCCTTCACACAAATAAGTTTGATCCTTTTACCTTGTCCTTCCTGGACCTTGCATCGAGTGTCCTTGCTACCACATAGGGAAAACTTGTATGTATCACACATACTCTCTCAAAGACAATGATCTTCCTTTTCATGACCAAGTTATCCATCGATCCTTTCCTTAAGGAAGCAATTGATTTTATAATAAACATATATGCAAGGTATGGTGTGATATAGGTCACAACTCTTGACCTTACCACTATTTTTCTCCAAAAATTTCCAATACCTTATCCTTGTGGTCATTAAATACATGACTTAATTGTCATCATGACTTACTAAGAAGTTAAAAAGTCTTCCAAATCGAAAATGTATCCACACTTTTTGTTGGGTAGGGTACTTAATCTGAGTCAATCTATTCTCTACCTTCCCCCCTTAGTGTTTCCACGACATTCGATCAACTCCAAGTCGAACTCATGGAAAAAAATTTCTTTCTCAAAATGATTTAAAATTCCATGTTATTGGCTTTCTATTGCCTTTTCCTTGCCTCAATGGCATACCTTGAATATACTTTTTCCCAAAGTTAGATTCATCATGTACTTCTATCTCATAGATTCACATTTTGGATCATCCAAAAGGAGATCTATTGAATAATAAACAATTTTACAAGCCAACATTCATTGCTATTCTCTTCCAATATCCTCTTTAGTGGAGGAATATCCAACTCAGAAAGCCTCTTTTACTATTGATGTACTTTTCAACTTAGAGATTTGTTTTCTTACAACTTCTATTGATTTGACACATAGTGTCATACTGCATTCCATTTCCTTTTGGAACCTCTATCGTATGTTGGTTTTTATTAACATGTTGGTGAGTTCTACTTATACACCAACCTATCTATGTACTATCCAAACATTTGTTAGATCAATACAATTTACCTATTAAGGCTTCTTTCTCATAATCACCTTACCAAGTGTCTTTGTCCCAACTCTTGGTACATTGTGACTTTAAACATTCTAAGGTTTACTTGGTTTCTTTTTCTCATCACAATCAAAACTCAATTTTTTTCTCATCAATTTTTGTTGGTGGAAACATGTCCACTTTATTGATTACTTCTTTTCTGACCATTTTGGTCTTTCCCCTTATTCCTAAGGTACTATCTCCTATCTTACAAGTTCCTAACCTTGCTTAGAAATTATATTCAAGTCAAGAGTTCTCCGACCTCTTGGATACCTCTCCCTCTACTCCTTCAACCTTACCTCTCTCTACCTACCTCTCCATGTCTCCCTTATTTCCTCTATCCCTTTATCCCTCCCATGCTACCTCGCTAGAACTCTCCCTAGTACCCCCATTCCTCTATACTTATCTCTATCTCTCCTCTCTCACTATCCCTCCTAACCTTACCTTCCCTCCCATTTTCCATATTTCCCCCCTCTCTCTTTCCATCTACCCCTCCCTTATCACTCACTCCCTCATTCCCTCCCTCCCTCTCTCCATCCCTCCCACCCACAACTCCCTCACTCTACCTACCCCTCTCTCTGCCTCTCCCTCTCCCCCCTCTCTCTCTCATGCATACCACCTCTCTCTACCTCTCCCACCCTACCTACCTCTCTCTATTTTGTTCACCTTACCACTCACCTAACTACCTCTCCCTATCTCCCTCCTTCCCTCTATCTCTCTCTCCCTCCTTCCCACACAACCTCTCTCCACCTACCTCTCTCTCCATTTCTCTCTTCTTGATCCCCTCTCTCACTCTCTCTATACCTACATGTCCCACCTTACTTCTCACTATCTCTCTACCTATCTCTCCCTACCTCAAGTTCCCTCTCTCTCTCCCTCACACACACACAACCTCTCTACCTACCCCTCTCATTATCCTACCCTTCTTCCCTCCCTCCTTCCCTCTCTCTCACTCTCTCTATACATACCTCTCCCACCCTCTCTCTATATGTACCTCTGTACCTCCCACCTTACCACTCCACATCTCCCTCATTTATCCTCTATCTCCCTCACATACACAACCTCTCACCACCTACCCTCCCTCTCTCCCTAACTCTCTATACCTACCTCACCTACCCTACCTCTCTCTATCTCCCTCCTTGCCTCTTTCTCTCCCTCCCTCTATCCCTCCCACCCTACCACTCCCCATATCCCTCCTTCCCTCTCTCTATCTCTCTCCCTCCCTCTCTCCCTCACACACACACAACCTCTCTCCACCTAGTTATACCTCTCTCCCTAACTCTCTCTATGCCTACCTCTCCTACCCTACCTATCTATATCTCCCTCCTTCCATCTTTCTCTCCCTCCCTCTATCCCCCCCACCCTACCACTCATTATCTCCCTCCTTCCCTCTCTCTTTAGATCCCTATCTCCCTCTCTCACACACACAACCTTTCTCCACCTATCCCTCCATCCCTCCCTCCCTCCTTCCCTCTCTTTCACTCTCTCTATACATACATCTCCCACCCTCTCTCTATATATACATGTCATACCACCACACACCTAATAACACTTAGCTTTCTAGACTTGAATTCAAACAAGACAAAACACACATTGAACGTCATGCAATCTAGAAAAAAAACTCATAGGTACAACTCTTGAACAATAAATAGTTAACATATCTATTTCCTACTATCTCTATCTACATCACAAGTATTCCTTTCAAGATGCATGTTTCCCATATCATCCATAATCCAATCATATATCATTGATCCTAATTTGGAAAAATAAATGATGGTTGCATGACTTGTTTTCCAATTGGTCTTTTATTTTGATTTTTCTTTTTTACCCATACTATTCCTACTCATGGCCACCTATATCTCCCCATTTTTATTGTTTTGATTGATATACAATGGGGCATAGTCTTTTGTTATATATCTTAATTTTTTTGTTTATTCCTTACATTACCCGCTAAGGTTGCTTTCAACCTCAAGTGTGTGTAGGAATGCCTTTATATATGATGGTTTTTCTTTGCATAGACTTACCAAGGCCATGCCAGTGTCTTGAGTACATAAGAACTTCCTTATGCTTAAATGTATTTCATGATAGTGTGTTTGGGTATGAAAAGTTGCAGGTTCCAAAACACACCTTGATTTGTAACCTGCACTTCACATGGTACCCAAAACACACCATGTTTTCTAACCTCTACTATGGAATTTAAGTATAGTGAATTTCCCCAATAACAAGAAAATTTTTATTTTTTCTATTTCAAATGCAAACCTAGATAAACACAATTCAAAAAAATTATGGGTTAGCTATGTTGTGAATTGCAAGTTAATAAACACAATGGTTTTGAAACACAACTTTTGAAACCTCTTATTTGTTATTATATATTCATAACTATACATATCTAGATCTCTATTTCAGCTAACAACATCATTTCATGATGGTGTGTTTGGATATGAAAAATTGTAAGCTTCAAAATACACTATGATTTGTAACATGCACTTCACATGGTACCCAAAACACACCTTGTATTGTAACCTCTACTGTGGCATGTACATCTAATGCTCTTTACAAAAAAATGGCATGAGTTGACTTAGAACTCCCCTTGCTCAAGTAATTTTTAAGCCTTATACATATTAATGCATACATAGAGCTATCAATTACAATTGGATAATAAATCTTCTTAATGTCCCTAAAAAACTTCATAGATTTATGGCATTGTTGTAGGCTCAACTTAGTGGATATTGTTAAAGGAATACTTAAAATATTATCATTGTGCATGTTGAACACTACAAAACAATCTCAAGATACTTCCTCTAGTTTAACCATAGCTTCTTATTAGCCATATTTCTATGTATCTGATAGCTCCTAGATATTTCATCTAAAAATGATTAACATATCATCAACATGTAAAATTGTGATTAACTCAACTTAATTCCTTGAAAAATCCAATTCTAATAGCATATGTATCAAATTTTTGATACAACATACATGGTGAGTACTTTAATCCATATAAAGACCCTTTTAGTTTAGAAACCATGTATTCTATACCCCTTATCTAACATTCTTTAGGTTGACGAATATAGATTTTCTCATCTAAATCTTCATGTACGATAATGTTGTATCAAATTTTATTTTTTCCACTTCAAAATAAAAAAGATGTAGCTATAGACAACAACACCCTAATGAAGTTGAACAACACATTACCTACTATAACAAATTGCATGCTTCAAAATACATTGTGTTTTATAACCTACACTTTGTTATACCCAAGCACACTATATTGAAATGCTATTATTATTTGAAATGCATATGTAAACAAGGGACAAATAAGTATAGTTATGAATATCTTATGTTTGTTAAAGTAAACTATAAATGTTTAATAAAAAATATAACACGAAAACTCAAGGCCATTATGCAATAATAATTCTAAATTAAAATAAAATATATTTAAGTAATAAATCGATTATAGTCAATAAAACAATTTTTCTAGTTAAATGACATAAATCTTGAAAGTAGAAATATAGATAATAATTTAATTAATATCTTAATATTAATATCTATATTATTATTAATAAAAATAGAAATAAATATAAGTTATGTAGACATAATAATTATTATTATTATTTTTTAAGGGGAGTAAAAATTTATTGCATCAGAACATCATTACAAAGTCCGAAGAAAGAAGCCACAAAGGGGCCCAACAAAATAAGAATTAATTCACACCCAAAAAACACCGCATATCCTCCGCAATCCACTCCTCAAGAACATGTGCCATGTCTGCAGGAAGATTGCCCCAGTCATCCACATGCCAAGGATCACTCCTCTCCGACGCCCATCTAGCCAACCCATCAGCCACCCTATTCCACTCCCGCGGAATATGACGGAAAACAATGGAATCCAAGGAAGAACATATAGAAAGAATCTGCCTGGCAACCACAGCAAGCTGCCAATTCACATCCTCCAAGTTTCGCTTCTTCAACACCTCAATCACCACCTGAGAATCAGATTCACAAACAATCCGCCGCCATCCAAGGCCAATAGCACGCTCCAACGCCATGAGAATAGCACTCGCCTCCATAAGGTTATTAGTTTGCAAGCCTCGGTACATAGAGAAGAAAAAAACCACCACTCCAAGGCTATCCCGATCAATACCACCAACCCCAGCATGCCCAGGATTCCCTCTGGATGACCCATCAGTATTAATTTTTAGCTCCCCCAGAGGCGGCGGACACCAAAATCCCTCACGAGCAACTCTCGCACGCCCACGCCTACCATGCACTTT
>VDFB02101755.1:0-12817 GCA_007258455.2 Sequoia sempervirens
CTTTGGATTTGCACCATTACCACTGATTGCAACAATTATATTTTCCCAAGAATCTGGTAAAGAGAAAAGTAATAAAATGCATTTATCTTCATCTTCTAGCTTTACATCTACATATGCTAATTGGCTGAGAATTAAATTGAAAGCATTTAAATGTTGTGCTACAGAATCACCATATTTCATTTTTAATGAATACAATTGCCTTTTCAGATACAACTTATTGGTGAGACTTTTAGTTTGATAAATATCCCTATTCTCTTCCCACAATTTATATGATTTCTTCTGAAACATTCAAGAGAACAACATCAGCAAGACATAATCTAATTGTTCCTCTTGCCTTTTTATCTAACTTATCCCAATCCTCATTTGAAATAGTTGTAGGTGTCTTTGTTTGATTATTAATAGCTAACCACTGATCTCTTTCTTCAAGAAGATCTTCCATTTTTAATTTGTACATTTCATAGTTAGATCCATTGAACCTTTCAATATCTAAATGAGAATTCATTGTAACAAAACTTATTTCCAAAATCAACAAATAACAAAAATAATTAAAGCTCCCACTAAGCCAATAAATCCTTCAATCTTTAAGAGAAAGGTGTCCCAATACTCTACCCAACCTTAACTCTAATAGCAAATGTTGAAAATTGAGGTGTTTTCTTAGCTTAATACTTTGTAAAACTTTAATATTGCTGATCTAAATATGCTTTTCCTTTGTTATAATTTCTTTGTGGGTGATTATCTGATTAATTCATTTTACTATTTGTAGAATGTAGAAAAAAGTGGATAGAAGAAGTAGACATGATATTAGAAAGATTACACAAGCATGTACTCATGGAGAAACCCTTTTAGGAAAAAAAACTCCACCAAGAATTAATCTATTATTGAATCTCTGAAGTAGATTACAATAGCTCCAATTCTTGCTTTAGAATGCTTCTTTTTCCTTCACCAAATCTTCTTCACAACCTGCAATAAAACTGATAATAACTCTCTTCAACTTTCTTGAGATAAATAGGCATTAAACAACTTTGTAAACTCAACTTGAGTTACAATTACAATGCTCAAGCCCTATCCCTAAAAGGTACGCCTATCTCTTGCAAGTAGAGTTATGTTGTGAAGAACAATGTCAAATCCTCATCTTCATGCTTCTAGGCGTCCCAAACTAAAGTAGCAACTCAACCTTTATTCTATAAATATCTTCAAGGCTTCATCCTCAAAGTAGGCACCCAAAAGAGGGCCCATTTAATTTAGCCTCTCTCAAATATCTCAACATGCAAAGGAGTTAATTCACAGCCAACTCAGTTTCAAGTTGGGTCCAAGTCATTTCTATTAATCAAATATTTTCTCAACACCTATTCATGCAAGAATGGTCATCCCTTGTTAATCAAGGTAGTCCCTTATCTCATTATGCAAGCTAAGCCATTAGTCATGCATTCCCAAGATAACCGGGGTCACCAGCATTCAACTAAAACTAATCAAGATAACTAAACCATAATTGAATTGAACTAAACTAAACCGATTTTGAACTAAATTGAACTAAACTAAACTAAACTCCATCCAATTGAACTAAACTGAGCTTCATGCATGCAAACATCAAACCCTAACTCCTAAGATCTTTACATGCATTCAAAAGTGTTTTCTCTTACTCTGAATAGTTAACTGAACTCAAGGTGAGTGTCACCTACCATGTGGGCGCCCCATGTGCCCCTATTATTTAGGAACTCATAATGGATGCCCTCACATGCTCCTAACATTTATAATTAATTACAAATGTCAATTAACATGATTATTTCATCAAATATTAATCTCTTTCTAATCCTAGTGTTGTGCAACACTTTCCAAGGACTTAGGAGATACATGAAATAAATAATGTTTAGGATTGCAATTAAATGACATCCTATTTCCAACAAGACTTGGTTTACTGTAATTAGCTCCTAAACTAAGTACAAATTTATGAATATGAATAACTTGCATAATTGATTCACCATAGTATAGGAAAATAATGACCTTGGAGTGTTGACTATCCTTGGACTCTATGCAAACCTAGAACTATTTGTGGGTTGATCTCATAACTCTGGAGCAATCCTACACAACACAAATATGATCTATAATCCATTGATTTGATCTAGTGAAATGTGTAATTTTGCAACTAAGTTCACTCCAATATTTGATCTCTATTGACATGTAAGGATTAATGGTAAAACCTATAAACCTTTGTGGGTTGATCTCACTACTTTGGATCAATCCTGCACAACAAGAATATGATCTATAATCCATTGATTTGATCTACTGAAATATGTAGTTCTGCAACTAGGTTCACTCCAATATTTGATCTCTATTGACATGTAAGGATTAATGGTATTTATAAATAACTTGGAGAGATTGTTGAATTGTAAGGCTTCATGTTCTCGTTAGCCAAATCCCTATTTTACTAGCTTTATGACCTTGTCAAGTGTGGTAGGTAATAAGTATGTGTGCAAATGATCTAGGATGTGAATTTTGACGTAAGCATAATTCTTGTCATGCTCCAAATCTAGACATTCTTAAGAATGCTCCTTGTATTGTGGATAATGCTTGTAATTCCTATGTGTTTAAATGTTCAAATAAATGTCTTTAAATACCAAAACAACAAATTATCACATAAATGCATATCAAGTTAGCTCCCAGTTGTTAGTGAAAAAAGATAGGGGTCGACAACTTTTGAATTTAAAAATCTGAATTTCAGTTTAGATTCACACAGTGTGTGATCAGTCTCATATGCCAAAAATAAAGAATGTCAAATGTAGAAATTTAAAATAGATGTATGATAATATGAACTAATAAATGAAGTGAATGTTAGAAAATAGGTACACATAAAGTAGAGATAAAATGACATGTATATAAAAATATCACATAGATAAATGAGAATCAATAAAAATGAATAAAGATTGAGGAAGAAGTTTGAAAAAAAAAGAGAGGAGGTGCTGACGTAATCTTATTAAGGCATTCTCTAAAATTAATGGAGATCTAAATAGGAATTGGCACGTGTATGCAAATTTCACGTTTTATGAATTCAATTGAAAGAAATAATAAATATGCAAACCCCGTGGATGCATGGGAACCTAATGTCACATGATAACCTAGCCAGACAACAATATAAAACTGTTTGAATTCAATGTCTTACTGAAATCATGAAGCCTAAACTGATAAAACCATTTAGTCAAATAGTTGCCAGACATTCTCTGCAAACATTTTTAAACTATTCCTGCATCCATCAGTATATTATTCGTATCGACGATGGCTTCTCAGCTCCAGAATCTAATCACTGTCCTGCAACACCCACTTTCCAAAACTACATTCATTCACCTCAGTATTTTCAGAATCATATCCAGACAATGTGCAACAGTGGGAAGCTGGAGGAGGTCACGGAAGAATTAAAGCGGGCTTTGCATACATCATTCGTTCCTACCATTTACACCTGCAATTTTGTGTTGGGAGCTTTAACCAGGCGAAAAAGGTACGAATCAGTATTAAAACTTTACGAAGCAATAACACTTGCAGCTATTACTCCTGATCTCATTACATTCAACATTGTAATTAATTGCCACTCTCAGACTGGTAACATGAGCTCTGCTATGAAAATGTTTGATCAAATGATTGCCCAAAATTATAATCCGTCCAATGTTACAGTCAGCACAATTATTAAAGGGTTCATAAGGGCCGGGAAATTGAGTCACGCGTTAGAGTTCTCTAACAAAATGTTGAAGAAAAACCACATTTTTGATGTCACTACATATAATATTATGATGGATGGTATATGTAAGACAGGTAATTTGCGGGAGGCTATGCTTTTGTTTGAACTGATGAAGAAGAATGGATGCGTTCCTGATATTTGTAGTTACAATATTTTAATCAAGGGGTTTTGCAAATGGGGTATGTTGCAGAAGGCTTTCGATCTTTTCCATGAAATGGAAGATAAGGGTTTGAATTTTGATGTTGTGACATATAGTACATTGTTGGATGGGTTTATTAAAGAGAATAGGCCACAGGAAGCCATCGGGATTTTTCATGAGGGATTGGATAAAGGATTTAAACCGAATGTTGTTGTCTATAATGTTGTGATCAATGGGCTGTGCAAGTCTGGGGAATTTTTGCAAGCCTTGGAGCTTGTTCACAAGATGCAGGAACAGGGTTGTCGCCCAAATTTTGTGACCTATAATACGATTATTGGCAGTTTCAGTAAGGAAGGGAAAACGGGGATGGCAATGGATGTTTTCAATGAGATGAAAGATGAAGGCCAAACCCCAAATATTGTAACATACGGCTCACTTATGGATGGGTTCTGTAAAGAAGGGAATATAGATGAAGCTATGCGTCTGTTTCATCGCATGCTGGATGAGGGCCTTGCTGCTGATGCTGTTTGTTATGGTACGCTTATAGATGGGCTGTGCAAAAAAGGCAACACAGATGCTGCGATGGACCTCTTGTTGCTGATGCTAAAGAAAAAGATTGTTCCTGATAGTGTTGTATATAGTACATTGATTAATGGTTTTTGCAAACAAGGGAAGCTTCAGGAGGCTAAGGATCTCTTGCAAGAGATGAGAAACAAAAGACTCAAACCAGACCTTATAACATACAACACACTAATGGATGGATTATGCAAAAAAGGAAGGATGCTAGAAGCAAGAAGACTGTTTCAACAAATATTGGAAGAGGGTTTTGTCCCTGACATTTTTACATATAATATATTAATAAGTGGGCTGTGTATGCAAGCTAAGTTAGAAGAAGCTATTAGGTTGTTTCATATTATCCAAGAGCACGACTATATTCCCAATGTTGTTACTTATAACACGCTGATAGATGGATTCATCAAACAAAATCAGCCATGGAAAGCTAGGGAACTTTTCCATGACATGGTGATAAAGGGTCTCATTCCTAATGTTATAACATATAAGTTGCTGACTGATAGCCTTTGCAGGTACAGAAAAATAAATGACACTTGGAGATGGTTCCAAGAGATGTTGAAGAAAGGATGTCATCCTAATGTTCTAACGTACACAATGCTAATTGGTGCATTCTGCAAGAAAGGAAATTTAAAAGAGGCCATGGACCTTTGGGATGAGATGTTGCACATGGGATTCAAGCCCAATTTTGACACATACAACACACTTGTGAATGCAATGTGCAAGGCAGGCAAGATGCAACAAGCCACCAAGCTACTACATCTAATGCTTGGGGAGGGCTACATTCCTGATCTAATATTCTAGCACATTAATGGATGGTTTTTTTTAACAAAGCAATTTGCATGGGGTTATTAATGTCTTTGATAAGATGTTAAAAAATGGTCACAAACCTGATTTGGTTGCATATACTAAACTCACAGATGGACTATGCAGAACCAGAGAGGTCTTGGACACAAAATATGTCTTCCTAGCGATGCCTGAAAAGAGCCAGAGGCACAATAGTAATGCACATACTGTACCCATGAATGATCTTGTTCAAAGAAAGTCGAGAATGGATTTATTTGACTCTTAAGACAGTTTACAGTCCTGGTTATGAAACGTTTAATGTTTTCATGGATTCAGTGAGAGAAGGTGATCAACTGCAGACTCCAGAGAAAGGTTATAGTCTTTTTCAAGAGAAATTAGAGAAATCCTTGACCCAGACACCTTAATGAGTAACACCATAATTGTTGGTCTGTGTGTGGAAAGGATACTGCAAAAAGCCCTCGAGCTGATCCTTGTAATGGTGAAAGAGGGCCAATGCATCAATATTGATACACAGGCACTATTAGAGCATTCTCATAACATGTCGAAGGTACAAAACTTTAGATGCCTAAAGGTAAAAAGTTATGGCATTTTGATTATAATATTATATATTTGCAGTGCAACAATATATTTTTTTGATTGGCAAATTGCACTTGCAGGGAGAACTTCGGCTTAGATGCCACAACTGAGTGGTATCTCTTCCATCAAATTCACCTGAGACTTGCACCTGGCCTCATCTGTTGGTGTATGTCACATCCAGACTTGGATTCGGTAATTTAACCATTTCAGCTCAATCCCTTTGCCATATAACATGGCTTTTCAAAATGAGATGCTGAAAATGGTTATTCCAAATAAGATGCTGAAGACTGTTTTGAGCCTTAATGTTCATGCAGAAAGGACACATGCAATTGCCCATTCATTGAGAGGTATCTAAAATGAGTATGAATGGACTGTACAATCAATGCATTCTTTTAGGGAGGCAAATTATATTTGTTCATGATGGAAAAGGTACTTTCTTTTCTAACTAAAAAATGGACAGTAGAAATGTAAAACTCTTTATAAATGGTTTGAGAATCTATCATTTTTGGCTATCAATTTTGTCTGCCTTATGCATATGATGATATTGTTTTCTTTGAATGGTAAAGAGGAGTGAGGGATTACTAATAGCTTACTTCTGGTATTTCTGTTGTATCACATTTCCTTCTTATTCTACATGTGTGTGTTGTGTAATATGGTATCTTTTTTTATGTGAAGACTAGATTGCAAGAGGTCTACTGGAAGATGGAAACAACCAATGCACGGCTATTCAGAAACAAGCTACTAGCATATGATTACTGCCAAAGTCATGACAAGAGTTTTCAAATCTTGAAACCAAGATGATTAGAGAGCAAACTTAATATGTTACAAGATGTTTCTCTGAAAAGTTAAGTATCATACAAACAAAACACAAAATATGCACACTTGCAAGCTAGGTATGGACTGTTGTGTTGTATTTAGGAAAAGTAATCGTGTAATAAATTTCCTCTTCTATTATGAAAAAAATAGTTAGGATTGAGAACAATATATTTCTTGAAAATTGTGGACCATTTTCACCACTAAAGAGGAAAGAGGAACAGGGAATTGAACGAATGAATTCGTTGCCTATCATCTAGGATTTTCTTGCATGCTTTTTTGTTTTGTTTTGATCAATTAGTTAAGGGATCTATTGGGGCCCTTACCTGTTAAACAAAAGATAGGCATTGTTATATTCTGAAAGACTATGATACTTTCACTCATTCCCTCAAAGAACCAAGACACTTAGAAGAAATATCCAGACCATTTGATACTATATCCTCTAAGCCAAATACAGAAAATTACCAAAACTACAAGGAAAACAATTTATCACTATAGCCAATTCGATAGCCCCAGGAAAAAGCAATACCAATCTCCAGAGATACAACCAACACTCTCTTAAGAGAATATCTTAGGAGAGCACAACCACCTGCCTTATTCCTTTGCAAGAAAAGAGACCCTCCCTAGTCCATTGGAAACCTTTGCTTATCACCGCCTTCACTTCCAACTGCAGTCTTTTTTTCTCAATTTACATCCTCTATGCTTCTTTGGCTTATCTTTCGAGAATAAGACCATTTCCAAGACAGCAAGACCTGCCATACTCCCCAAAAATTCCAAAGGGGAAGGATGATTCTGAAGCACTAGACTCCCCCGAATTCCTTCAAGGAATGGATTGAGACACCCCTTCCTCTTGAGCTGTGATGAAACAATTGTGGTTCCTCCATTACAAAATCCTCATCTTGCTTGCTAGCTTTCAGCTTCCATTTCTGTAACTGGACTGAATTGAAACCAAACATCTTAAGGGAAGAGCACTCAGCTACCTTATGCCCAATCTTATTACAATGGAAGCATTTGAAAGGCAGACCTTCAAAATCCACATGTTGAAACCAAAAACTTTGCATCAGTGAGATGTGGATGGAATGAGAAACAGGTTTGGAAATGTCTACATGAACACATATCCTAGCAAAGGTGCCCTTGATTTTGTCCTACTTAGAATTTTTTTGTTCAACAACTTTATCAATTTTATATTTTTAAAGACCTTTGGAAGCTTTTAAAAACAAATTCACATGGGAACGCTAGTCATTGTTTCCATATCATGGTCAAAAAGGGGCATTTGAGGACATGTACAACTTAATCTTGTCTTATGAATCCCATTTTAATAATTGTGATTGTTATTACCTAGTATTAGTTTGGGTGCATATGCTCTTCAAGTCGCCCATAGGTAATATTACATAAAGGTGTAGATGCATATGCTTTTTAATTATCCCACTTCTTAGTTAAAGTAATTATCCCACATGTATGGGATACACGTAGATGTCTCTAGTAAAACTATTTATATTGTAATAACTTCCATAGGGGAAGGTATCTTGGATGCTTATAATTGACATTTATGCTCTATTGGGAAGTTTCCCCCTCAAAGTGACTTTGGGAAGATAATATAAAGCATTTTGTTGTTCTCTTTTCTGTGTATATCAATCTCTGTCTTTATTTCTCTTGCAAGTTCCTTACAAGTGGTATTAGAGATTTTTCTAGGGCCATTTTCTAAAACAACATTACAAGTTTAGGGATTTCTATGATCATCCGGCATATGCTCTCACTTTGCTCTCTTAGGATCTTATTGATCAAAAAGTGGCTACAAAAGTAGTGGCACTAAATATCTTGCTTGAGGTCTACCCATTTTTTTCCTTGAGGCTAAATATAACTTGTTTTTTTTTTTTTTAATTTTTAGGTTAAAAACCTTGTGCTAGGATTTTTCAAATGCCTTGAGAAGAGCAATTGTTCTTGGCTGAGTTAGATTCCTCATAAAAGGGTCTAGTAAAGTGAGGAGGGCTTTGACTTCAATACTTAGGCCTCAAATAACCTTTGTATATGACCGTGAGCTTCCAT
This sequence comes from Sequoia sempervirens, assembly GCA_007258455.2. Lineage (NCBI taxonomy): Eukaryota > Viridiplantae > Streptophyta > Pinopsida > Cupressales > Cupressaceae > Sequoia > Sequoia sempervirens. The sequence continues at coordinate 8,679 of VDFB02101755.1, forward strand.
GTACCTTTGGGTGTATTGGAAGTTCCCATATATTTTTTTCAAAACCTAACCCAAGATAGCCTTTGGCAGTCTGAAATCTATGATGCATGGGTAAGTGATTAGCATTTGGAAGTTATTTGTGCTGGATCTTGGAGATAGGATAGTGGGCCACAAAAATGTTCTATCCTTCATAGTTGGTGTTTTGAAACATATTTGCAAGTTTATAGACCAAACATACCTTGTAGAAGCCTTCTGTATTATACCCTACTTTGTGTAGTCAATTTTGTGCATTAACAGTTAGAATCTAAGACAACTGAGTGGTTTTGTGATATTACATCAGTGGGACATCATGTTAGATTGTTTTGAGAAAGCAAGATAATTTTTAGCATACAATTTTGTAACATGCCCATAGTTCTACTCAAAAATTTTCCTAAGTTTTTGCTTGTAAGTGAATAAACCATGATGCCATCACATAGCAATAAAATTTTTCTTTTCCATAATATAGATAACTTGCACATTTGAAATAAACACTATTCCAAACTTCCTTTGCATTTCATTGTAATTTCACAAATCTTTCCAAAGTATTGATTTCATATTGAATAAACTCAAGTTTAACATTCATGTTTACAATCTTCCATATAAATGGGCACAAAAGTACATACATAGCTCTTCTGAGCTTCCAACATTAGAAATACATATAGTCCAAATCCCTCTTCAAATCTTGGCCGCCAACTGGTGAGGAGAAGCATCACTTAAGCGCTTTTCTGCCAACCACGGACTAATTGCGGTCCCCCGCACATCTACCTAACAGGTAAGATGGCCCTACCCTTTGACGAAGAGATTGATTTGGTAACCCCATAATACTAGCCTTTTCTGAGCTTGGTGTTGTGTTCTACAAACTAGAACTTTACCATACAGTGGCTACAACCTACGTGTATGACAATCCCGGACTAGAATGCATAATTGGATCACAGTGAATTGACAGTGTAAACAGTGGCAACTTACACTACTTTGGCCAAAGAATTCAACACTTAGTTACTTTGAGTGAGAGTCATTCTATTCACACACCTTCCTAGCTCGATTTGTAATGACCACACATATTCTATGCATAGGCTATCCCCTTCACCGGATTATCCTAACCCCAGGAATAACCTATAACCTTTTACTAAAATATTACACTATGGTAATTCAAACTAAATCATAAATCAGACTTTCACAAATTTCCTTATAAACCAAACTATAACTATATAAGCTTGACTTAATATAGTCTATAGTAAAACACTCAAGCACTCATTCCTACATACATAATATGCTAATATAATCCCCATATACGGGTTTAGCAAACATCTCAACTTATTTCGTACTTTTCATGAAGTAAATAAACATAATAAACATCTATATTCCTCTTTCCAAACAATTCAAGCATCACCCATAAAATCAAGCAATCTTTCCAACTTAAAGCAAAAAATAAAGTAGAGAACTAGCATGCCTGTAATCAGATAGCTCCAATTGATATAACAGGTTTCCTAGCACAGCCTCCACCAAACATTTTGCAATTCCTTCCCTTGATCAATTCCCACAAAGAAATCTCACTCTAACCTCACCAAACTCACTCTAAAAGCCTCACAATTCACAACTCAGTATTGCAGCAGAGTAACTCTTAGAAAATGCAGAAAATAAGAATGCAAGAATGCGTCCCCAAAGAAGAAGAATGCTCCCCTATTTATACAAAAACCTGAGCTCTCTAAGGCTACAAACAAGCTCTTTGTTTCGCCACTTCGCACACTAAAAAGTTCGACTCAGCTATGAAGATTCAAGGTGGCAGAATAAAAATGATGACTATTTGCTCATACTCAGCCAGTCGCTGCAATTTCTTGACAGCAGAGTGTTTTGATCAGAAATGCAAGGATAATGTTTCAATAGGTCAACCATTCCCAGCCAGCTTCTTACTTGACTAATTCTCTAAATCCACTTGCCTCATACACAAGAAATGCAATGTAAATCAGACTTCTAAAAGAGGTGAATAATTCATACTTTGGCGCCACATATTTCCTCATGCGCCCTATTTTCTTGGTTGCTGTTTCAAAGACCAATTCAAAGTTCTCTATGCGTTGTTATTCATTCTTTCCTTCACTATGTTTGAGTAAGTCTTCAATGCTTTACTCATATTGCAGTTTGCTTTTGGTTTCCACGCGCCCTTTAAAATAGTGCTGCCTATGGTTTAATTCCCAGCACTTAATATATTTTGTGCCTTCTTTAACTTATGCGGCATCATCATATGAAGCACACTTCCTTTTATTCCACCGCTTAATACTTAGTATATAAGCCATGTTTCATACTTTGTATTAGTTGTGTTTACTATGATATGCGCGCATCAACATACAATGCTTATATGAATTCATTAGCATATATATATATATATATATATACATAACATGTATATATGTGTATATATATATGTGTGTGTATATATATATATATCTCCATTCATACATTTGTATTAATCAATATTCGAATACACATACATATTCTCATATTCCGTATACTAACATATGCATATATTTATATATGCATACATACTATCTGATATATATATATATATCAATATACTTGTATGGATGTTTTACATCATCAATACATATGTGTGTATGTTTATATATATATATATATATATATATATATATTTGTATACTATATATATATATATCTTGTTTTTATAATTAAACACATATTCACAATTCCTATCGATCGACATATATACACGAAGTGTATATATATATATATATCCCATTTGCCTTATCAATATTTCCATGCATATGGGTAATCCGTTCATGAGCATGTGTAGATACGTCTATCTACGTATACTCATGCATGCATTTACTCATGTGTATGAGTTTATCATAGATACATGTATATATACATATATATACTTTTTATGTATATATCTCATCGATTTAAATATAAACACATAAGGGAAAACTCACATAAGATAAGAGATTCAAACACATACCGTGAATTGAAAACATTCACAAACAAGATTATAACGTCATCTAAACCATACTCAAGCAAGGCTAAGATCAACTTACCATTTCCCAGACTACTGACTCGACATTACTAAACAAGAGGTGAGTGTGTGAAAGCTCAATAAGACTCATTAAGGGTTACCAAACCAAGTTCTTCTCCTAAGTGATACTTCCCCTCTCTTCTAAAGGATTGAATCTGTCCATGCATCCAACTTAGCACATTGCAAACATGGTTAGCGGAATCAATTACAACCATTTGCATCATATATTTTATAGACAAAATCATTAGATAACATCAATTTGAATCAAACATTCATTTTTTGTATTTTTGAGATACATAAAGCATAAACACATACATTTAAAGCATTTTCACTCAACTAGGTAAAAGTAAATAAATAATAGCACAGTAGAGATTAGCAGGTTTGTTCTAGTGAAAATAAAATAAATGAACAATAAACCATATCTCTTAAAATTGTGTGCAAGAAGGCTCTGTAGATATATTCAAGGTCTTATGGTATCTTATTTGGAGACATTGAAAGCCTAAGACAAAGGGGAGGGGGACAATTGAATATTTGTGTTTCTAAGGAATTAAAATTGCAAGTTGAAGTAAAATAGTTTACACTTGATGAAGCTTATAATACACATCTATACTCATCTATTTTTGGAAATACACTCTAATAGATGAGAAATTGACACTACCAAACTAATTAATTCTCCCTTCAAGGTGTTTCCTACAAAAAATATAATGCTCATGTTGCCTTCTTTTCACTTCACTACTTTATTTATTATGTGTGTAAGAACCTAAATAATAAACCTTCAAATAAAAGAAACGGATTTAAATAATGTGAGTGTATGATTTATCCCTTTTAAAAGGTTGTGTTCTTTTAGGGAGTGATTGTGTGTGCATACAAAGTGCAAATTAATGTTTCCTCTAGGATTATCTCCAACTAACCTAAAACTTATTCATAACCACTAGAGCTAGGATTGACAAACTAGTCATTTGATAAACTACACTTGAATTGGACAATCAAGACTTGTAAAGCAACAATTATAGAATTTGAAAAGACCTTGTAAAAGTGGGTCTATATGCACCCATGGGATGAAGTGGTCCAACAACAAAGTGATCAAAATAACCTC
>VDFB02101756.1:0-32342 GCA_007258455.2 Sequoia sempervirens
TTGAATAAAAAAAAATTCAATGTACACAACAAATTTTGATGAGATAGATTATCAATCCCCACCTACCCTACATGAAATGGAAAGACTTTATGGGAAAGGTTATAAATTTGTAAAAAAAATGGGCTATACTAGATAAGGGTGTGGAAAACATGAATATGGTATTCTTGTTCCTATTGAACCTAATACATAGGAAATGAAAATGGGATTGGGAAATTCCTTTTCCTAAACAACTAGAGCTACTCAAAGACCATCCTTAAATATTAACATCATCACATGTCATGGTATGTGTAGGATCATCATGGAAAGAATAGGCCCTTAAGTGGAAAAAATTCAAAAAAATCAAAGTTAGGTAATTTGATGTAAACATTTGAATGAGTTATGATCTATATTATTTCAAAAATATGTAAGAATAGAATTTGTAAAAAAATGAATGTAGTTTCTAAACTACTAGTTTTTTTTTTTTTAAACAAAATCTATTTGGTGAAAATTACAAATTTCAATCATTAGTACTTAAATTTCAAGGAAAAATAAAGAAGTAAGGTGTCTTTCCTAACCACCCTAATACAATAAAAGAATGATAATATTTTTTATAATATTTTTAGATATAAGTAGAGGAATCATGTCCATGGTGGTGATCATTATTTTCATTTTAGTAAATATTCATTATGGTTTTTTTTTTATTAAAACTTTTTAAAAATATAAAAATCATCGATCTAACCACCTTAGCGGTCAAGAATTCATGAAATTCAATTATTATTTTTCTTAATCCTATAGGATACAAATCATAGCATGTGACACATGTTTCAAATTCAAAATCGGCCACTATTTAGAAGCTATAGATGATTTTCAATCAGCCTATCAATCAAGACTTTAGTCATAATTCAAATAGAAAATGAATAATAATTATTTATTAAATTCAAAGTAAAGCATAATTTATATTGGTGGAAATTTGAGAATATCCATTAAAAACCCTTTTCATTTCATTAATTTTGGGTTAAAAAGAACTCGTCAGCCTCATACCCTACAAATACCCATCATATTGCCACTTTTTGGCACATCATGATCTTGCACATACCTCTCTACCACAACACAAACTCATCATTACTCATCTTGATTTTCTTGATCCAACCTTCCCACCTTCATGGTTGTATTTCAATAGTGATGAGGCCTTGACACACATATTTGGAGTTGTTGATACCCCATCCTTGCCTACTTCCCTTAAACACCTTCCTCATGCTATGAACATTACCGAGCAAGAAATAAGTGATATCACTCAAGATTTTTTGGAATATGAAAGTCCTAAATCCAATTCACTCCCTTTAGGTGATACAATTGATGTGCTTATGGAAATAACTAAAAAAGATAAAATTACTAAAATTGGGAAGTTCCTTGATGATGAAGAACAAGAAGATATAACCAATTTACTTCATGATTTTCCTAAAATTGTTTCTTGGAAATATTCTGATATGCCAGGAATTGACCTAAAAATTGTGATGCATAATATTGTCCTTGATAACAATGTTAAACCTGCTCATCAAAAGATTTGTAAAATGCACCCTAATGTGGCCTTGTGTGTTAAAGAAGAACTTGATAAACTTCTGGATATCTGCTTCGTTAAACTTATTGATTATTCTCGGATCTCAAACATTGTCATAGTTGTAAAAACCTAATAATAAAATTAGGATGTGCACCAATTTTTGAGACTTGAATAAAGCATCTTTAAAAGATGATTTTCCACTTCCTAATATCAACATGATCGTGCATTCAACTGTTGGACATTATTTTTTGTCATTCATGGATAGATTCTCTGGTTATAATCAAATCCTTATTAATCCTTCAGATCAATACAAAAATGCCTTTATAACTATTTGGGGAAAATTTTATTGGGTTGTATGGCTTTCGGTTTAAGAAATGCTAGTGAAACTTACCAACGTGCAATGACATTAATATTTTATGATTACATTCATAAAATAGTGGAAGACTATTGCAATGATCTTCTTGCTAAATCCTTAACTCGACAAGACAATGTAAATGTCCACAATTTTTTTGAATGAATCAAACAATATAACATGTGATTGAATCTGAAAAAGTGTGTCTTTGGTGTAGATAGTTGTAAAATCTTAGAGTTTTTCATATCTCATAGAGGGATTAAGGTGGACACAAAGAAAATAGATGCAATTTTTAACATGCCACCTCCGAAAAATGTTTCTTAGTTACACACATTACAAGGATGCATTCAAGCTATCTATCATTTTATCACATATTTAGTTGATCACACATTACCTTTCACTTGTCTCCTTAAAAATGGTGTTTCTTTTGATTGGTATGAAAATTTTAAACAAGATTTTGAGAGTCTAAATGAATATTTAGCTACTCGACCTATTTTACATCCACTTGTGCCACATAGATTGTTTATCTTGTACATTGTCACATTTTCCCATGCTCTTGCAGCATTGTTGGATCAACAAGATGATCATGGTAAAGATCACCATGTTTATTACATCAGCTACACCTTAATTGATTATGAAACATGTTATTCACCAATTGAAAAACAATGTTTGGTTCTTGTATTTGCTACTAGTGTGTGAACCCCAATCCTAGTACCTGTAAAACAACATGAATAAAAAAGTTAAACAAGATATTGCAAGATAAAACAAGAATTCCCGATGAAATCCATTTACAAATTCAAAATAGGAAAGAAAACAATGAAGAACACAATAAAACAAGAAAATAGGTTGAATCCTAATTTAAATGTGCAAACTCATGATCCCATGGGGGAATTGGTGCCAATTTTATGTGAAAATTGGCCCTTTCCCAATTTCTAAGATGCAAAATTGATGTGTTGAAGATGATTGATCCACTTTTTTTATGAAGGATGAGAGATCCAAGCTAAAATCTGCAAAAACATAGCTAATAACTCAAAGATGATGGATGAGAATGGCTAAATATTTTAGCATCATAACTTTGCATAATTTGTGGATGATCAAATGAGGATATGAGCTCTTTATATATAGAATTCCAATATGGATGAATGTCCAAATTTGAGAAATGTGGGACTAATATTCATCCAATGGAATGATGCCACTTGTGAATCTATGAATGGATGGAGGATGTGCAAGATTTGAGAAATATTCCAATAAATGCATATTTTGAAATTAAAATTTGTTGAAATGAATTGCAAGAGGGAAGGGAAATGGCAATAAATTCTACTTGGCTCAAGTCAAAGGACATGTAAGATGAAGTTATTGCCTTCTTGGATGTACAAGTTGACTTGGAAATTTTGAATTCAAATTTGGAGAATATTGCAAAAGATGCCTTGTGAGGAAAATGGATATTTAATAAATGAATTAAATCCATTTTCATATGCAACTTGCAAAATCTAGAGGATAAGACATGATTTAGAATTAAATTAATCAAGGGTTAATTAATTTAATAGGAGATTATATGATGTGACCTATTTGACTCAAATATATGGGTTTATTTAAATCAAACAAGGGATGAATATGATGCGGGATTAATTAAATAAGGATTTTGATTTATTTAATTAAAAGAAATGGTATTAGATTAAATCAAATAAGGTTTTAATTTATTTAATTTAATGGATAGGCTTTAGAGATTTAATCAAATTAAATTAATTATTTAATTAAATAGGGATAATTAGATCAGAGGGATTGATTTAATTAACAAAAGAGACTAAATTGATTAGATAAAATGATTTATTTATTTAAGAGAGGAATATTGATGAATTTAATTAGATAGGGGAATTTGATTAACTGGTTAGACTGAGGGATAATTCAGGATGAAACAATGTTAGTAGTGGAGATCAGATGCACAATGTCAATCGATATAGTTTATGTGTCTACAACTAGTAAGTTGTAACATTATTTACTAAATGCCAAAGTACAGGTTGTCACAAAATTTGATCCTCTTAAATATATTTTCAACAAAACTGATCTGTCTGGATGCCTAGCTAAGTGGGTGATGTTGTTAACTGAGTTTGACCTTAAATTTGTTTCACAAAAATCAATAAAGGTTCAAGCCTTAACTCATCACTTGGCTAATGCTCCTTCTCGCTTTGTTTTACCTACCATTCATTACTTTCCTAATGATCATTTTTAATCATTAATATTAAACCATGGGAATTTTTCTTTGATGGGTCTAAGTGTCGAGCAGGTTCTAGTGTTGGAGTGGTCCCAATTCCACCTGACGATAACCCTATTCCCTTGTCCTGTCATTTAAATTTCCTATGTACAAATAATACAACTATGTATGAAGCATTAATTGTAGGATTGCCAGTTGTTCTATCTCTTCATGCTCAACATAGAAAGATCTTTGGTGATTCACAATTATTCATCAAAAAAATCAATGGCACATATCAAACTAAAAATTAAAAATTATTAAAATACAAAGACCTTATGGGTATTGTAGGATCATGATGGGCTAAAAAGTGGCAATATGATGGGTATGTGGCTAACGAAATTTTCTTTACCCAAAATTGATGAAATGAAAAGGGTTTTTAAAGGACATTCTAAACTTTCCACCAATATAAATTATTCTTTACTTTGAATTTCATAAGTAATTATTATTCATTTTCTATTTGAATTACAAATAAAGTCTAGATTGATAGGCTGATCAAAAAAAATCTATAGCTTTCAAACTATATCACATTTTTTGAATCCAAAACATTAATCACATTCTATGTTGTGCATACTATAGAATTAAAAAAATAAAAATTGAATTTCATGAAGTTTTGACCAAGTTAAGGTGGTCAGACATATGAGTTTTTTATATTTTTTAAAAGTTGTAATAAAAATTCCATAATTAATTATTTACTTCGAAAAAAATACAAAAAAGTATGCATCACATCAGAACATGAGTCCTCTACTTATATCTAAAATCTTATAAAAATATATTATCATTTTATTGTGGTTAGGGTCGTTAGACAAACACCTACTTATTTTTTTCATGAAATTTAGGTACCACTGCATTGAAATTTACAATTTTCACCAAAGAGATTTTTTTTATTTTTTTACAAACCTAGTAGTTTAGAAACTAAATTCAATTTTCTATAGATTCTATTCTTACATATTTTTGAAATAATATAGATAATTTATTCAAATTTTTAAGTCAAGTTTCCTAACTCTAATTTTTTTAAATTTTTTGCCACTTAAGGGCCTATTTTTTCCATGATGATCCTACACATACCCTTATCATGAATCTATTAGACACATTTGATTCATTCACAATTGATAACATCCCACATGAAGACAACCAACATGTAAATGCAACATGGCTAGTGTAGCTTCTCTCATACCCCACATGATCCTTCTACTTATTTCACATTCATTATTCATACCGTCATGAAACCTTCGATCGATACTTCATTAGGAGACATTTTAGTGATAACTCATGAACCTTCATGCAAATGATTAGATTGAGGGATGATTTAGGATGAAACAATTTTAGTAGTTGGGATCAGATGCACAATGTCAATTGTTATATTTTAAGTGTCTACATGTTTCCCCTCTTTGAAGTAATGACCTCGTTGTGTCAGTTCCAAGAATAAATGATCTCGATCGAAGCCTAAATTTTTTTATACTTTAAAAAAATGCCATTATATTTCCCCCTCGAGAGATTGGACGAAAATTTTAATTTTTTGGGTGATCTCGCCAAAAGAGAGGACAAAGTACCCGAAAGGTCCGAAAAGAATCTGGGAGGCTAAAAACATGTCTAAACACAATAAAATGATAAAAAAATCCTCAATCAGACAAAAACAGGTTTGGGGGCTCAAAATCCTAACAGGACAGCCAATCAGTGTGAAAAAACCCTAATTTTCAGGCTTAAAATGGGCTCGAGGGGTAACTTTCAAGTAATTTTCACACACCTCTGCTAGCAACCTTGAGATTTGAGCTCTAACCCTCCAGTGATATGGCACAATGATAGCTTCGTCTACACATCAGTGATTGAGTTTATATGTACCAGTGGCCACCTGACATTGGGGCACCGATATGTGACCCTTACCCAAGCTTTGTTTTTTCATTTAATGCCTTATTTAATGATTTAAAGGGTCAGTTCGCTTGCAGGGACACTTTATGGCACCGCTCAGCAATCAAACTATGTCATGTGGTGCAATTTTACACTACAGCGGTGTAGTTTAGAGTTTAAAAACTGTGACACTGAGCTTGGGGCTGGCGGGGTGGTCTGACAAATGCGACGTGGCAGTCCTGATTTTTCCCAAAGTGCATCGTTGAATGATAAACTGCACTGTAGTGGTGTGATTTTTCTATTTTTAGGACCTCGAAGTTTGATTAAAATCAAACTGCAATGCCATCATGAGTTGCACTACTGGAGAATATTTTTGAATGCTCGATAAGGAATTTTTCAAAAAATTTAACATGGTAACCTTCCTTGATGAACGATGCAGTGAGGGAGCTCTACTACCAAGAGCACATGTCGTGAGACCTATTTGGCTTTTTGTGGGACCTGAGTGACATGGACCAGTATCAACTCTGGATTGTGGGGTTATGGTATATTGTCTACGCGATGCCCGTCCGCACTCACTTAGGTATGCTGTCAGCACTGGCCGAGAGATGGCACAGTGAAACTTCTTCATACCATCTTCCTACTAGCAAGGCCACCATCACCCTAGAGGATGTTTGGCGTATTTTATGATTGTCGATTCATGGCCAACGAGAAATTTTTGATATGGAAAAGGGGTGCGAGGCCTGCCACAGAGTCCTCACCACATAGGACATTGTTTTCTATGAGAGACAAATAGAGTTTGAGCAACATAGGATCTTGGCCCCTCCCTACCACTGGGTGATTGTAGCTATCATTTCAGGTCTTGTTGCCCATGACAAATGCAAGTGATATTTCAATCTTGGCTGGGGATATGGCTAGGAGAAAATGGTCTGAGATAGGTTGGTTCATTTTGAATGGGGGCTTGTTCTTCTAGCTTCAATTTATAGGGACCTCCATTATTATGTCTACATGGATGGCAGAGTACTCGGAGCAGGGGTGACACTCCTTTAATTTTAGGTGTGGGATCACATTTTTGTGCTATGACCACGTGTCATTTCAGTTTTGATGTTGCCAGATGATCCCCAATGTGTGGTGATACAGAGGCGGTGTGTCCTTCACACACACCAGTGAGCATGAGATCCCCTATTGGAGGAGAATCTTGGACAAGATGCTAGTTTTCACCTGGTGACCATACCTTGGTCGGCCTAGATGGGCCGACAAGGCTGATCAACTATTCTTTTGTTGCCAAGACTGGTATATGTAGGGGTGAGAGCACACTATGATTGAGAGGTACCTTCCTAGATACGTGAAACGTCAGTTCAGAGAGCTACAGGATCAGCCTGATGATGACTACATAGCCATCTTCACCCGTAGCATGACATAGGTTTCATGGGGGTAGTACATTCCTACTTCAAAGGTCATAGAAAGCTTCAGGAAGCTGGTGGCCCAATCGTGGGCTTATGATCAGGGGTTAGCAAATCTAGGTACCACTCAGGCCTACAGGGATTTGTTCTGACCTATGCTTCGATTGACCGTTCCAAGTGTAGACCCAGATCTGTGGAGAGTTAGACATAGAGGGGGAGGATGAGGATAGAGTGGTGGTGTTCAACAAGACCAACCAGTTGTGCCTCCAGTTCGGCTAGGGCTGGGCAATGTGCACATGTAGGACCAACCACAAGAGCCACTAGTTCCACCACCATGAGGTGACGATCAGCCTTGGCTGTAGCAATAGGTACAACCAAGAGTACATCCAAATGCACAGGATACCTTGATTGCATAGCTGTAGGCCCAGGTCTAGGCCATGACAGCCAAGAGAGATCAAGTGAGGGCTGAGAGAGACCAACACAGAGGTGAGAGGGATCAGGCCATACAACAGGGACACACTGTAAAGCTAGAGGTAGCCATTGACCTAGGCCAGAGATAGCAGATAAAGAGCATGACAACCTCCTCCTCCTAGGGTACAGTGTCAGTTTGATCCAATAGGGATGTCATATGAGAGGCTAAGTACTATCATAGGTACTATCATGAGGCCATACCCAGAGAAGAGCGAGTCCAAGAGTATTCAGAGTGGGCTAGCCATAGACCAACAAAGGGTCATGGTGATAGAGGTGAGGGTAGCATTCATAGGGATTGAGCCTGATCGAGATGATATGATACTTTTTGTGCTTTATGGGCTCATTTTTGATAGCCCCATGGGCCTTTTGTACTGATTGACATATATGTACAGTGATCCGATTTATTTTTATACTATGATAGTTGAATTATTGATGATATATATGAGCCGATGATGGTTTTGATGTGATGCAATCTGTACTCTTTATTTATGCATGTATGGTTCTACTTCTATATGTTATGGATGCATTTATTTCTAATGATGTATGCATTATGATTATGACTAACATATCTACATTATGTTTCCCTATGATATGCAGATTCATTTGTGTGACTTGCAATGATGTTGTCTATATGATGATCTATTTATGTTGATGCAAAATGGAATAATCTAATATGTGATATGGATTGTAATATGTAAAATGATATGATCTATGGTATATGCACGAAATGATGTGTTGGAATATGCTTATATATGAGATGATTATGGATGGATTTATGCTTTGTATGTGATGTAATGAATTATGCTTATATTATGTAATGAATGATTTATGATGTTAATGACATGAATGATGCAATGTGGATGTGATGGTTGTGATATGATGTAAATGAGGTTATTTTATGTAATGCAAATGAGGTGGATTTTTAAGATGATTAGAATAAAAAATGCTATTATCCTAAACATATTAAATGATGATGTAATGTATGTGTTTCATTTTAATAGGATGCAATGATATGTTAATGCAAAGTGATATGATGATGAGTAATGTAATGTGAATGTAATGTGGTGAGATGACGTCATGATGTTATGCAAGTATGTATGCCAATGAATTAAATTCATATATACTTATTGTCTATGATTATGCAAAAATGATTATGAAATGTTTATGTAGATGTTATGCGATGATTTATGTGATAGATGTAATGTGATGCAAGGAATGGATGAAATGGATTCTTGTGATAACATGTTTATGTGATGCATATATTTCCTCTATGATATGTTTATGCAATATGCTAATGATTTGTGGATGCAGGATCGATGATGATGATGATGATGATGATGATCAACTGTCATAGTACCTTGTTAGTGTGGTTAGCAAGGAAAGAAGAAGTCATTTCAAAAAAACACAAGATGATGCAAATGCAAATGATGATGATGACAATGATGATTAGTTGCCTATGAATTGGGATTTTCAAAGGGCCAAATTTTCTTATGTTTGATAACACACGTGGTATGATGCATCAAAGTATAGAAAACCAGGATGGAGTTGTACCCAGTGTGATGTAATTTGATTTGACAATTAGATAGGAGTATCCTTTTTCATACCTGACATATGGAAACCTTTCTAGGATGCACTTTAGAAGTTTCAAAACACCTAAGACCAAAACAAAGAAAGGTAAACCTTTCAATGCAATAGTCAACAATTTTTCCAAAACCTCCTCCATACATACCTATCAAAGAAAGTATTCGGCAAGGTTATATTACAAGAATGTCCAACAAGCACAACAGACAAAAGATAATGATTGTTGCCCCATTCCTGTATCTCTAAATCCTTCACTTGGATATCATCGAGAGGTCCTTGGACTGAGCACAATAAGATAAATCAAAAGATAAAAGACAAAGTAAACAAACGAGCGGATGTTCTTCAATACCTGCTAATGAAAAGAGGATGTGTTTTTTTATTTTCTAAGGATAAGAATTGAAAATTATTGCCAAAAGATAATGCCCATTGTAGGAAGGATACATCCTAGGACATGTTAGTGGATGGTGGCACACCATTTCGTTTATCCAAAGTGTTCTTTTTGATAAATAATTCCCTTTGTAGGAAGGATTCATCCCAGGACATGATGTTATTAGATGATTGATATGGGACTATTTGGATGATGGACTATCGACACAAAGGATTGACCAACTTGTTTACATACTGACTTAAACTTGAGACTTGACATTTTTGAGTTTTACTTTTAAGCTGCTAGACTTGTTTCTAACAATTTCACCAAAGGTTGACGATGACAATCAATTTATTATGGATGGCGTTATTAACGGTGGAAGTGAGATGAGATAGATGGATTTTTTCAAATATTTGGATGTTTTCAGAGTTTTCAGATGTTTTTGAGGCTGTTTTTGGTATTTTTTGAGATTTTCAAATGTTTTTGGGGTTTTTTGAGATTTTGACCAAGAGACTAACCTAAGGACCTATCTTAGGGGCCTCAGTAGCTGATCAACAAATTATCCTTTCCTACGTTATACATGCAGAGACTAAGTAGTTCGACTGATGACTTGGCCAATTTATAAGTGACGATATACATGATCAAATGTTAGTTTATTATGACAGACCCTATAGAATTGACCTAAATGTCTCGGAGGATGATCAAAGATCAACATTGCCTATGTTCAAGCTCAAAGATGATGTAGTTTGATAAGACGACTTTATTTCTGACTTTTTGACCTTTTTTTTTTGGGATTTTGATAAATTTTTGATGTTTTTGGATTTTCTAATTTTCTGATGTTTTTGGATTTTTTTTTATTTTCTAACATTTTTGGATTTTTGGATTCTCTGATGTTTTCTAATTTTTTTGGATTTTCTAATTTTTTGATGTTTTTAGATTTTCTGATTTTCTGATGTTTTTGGATTTTTGGATTTTTTTATGTTTTTGGATTTTTTTATGTTTAGGATTTTAAGAATATACATGAATCCAATCCAATAAAAACATGCCCCCAACATGATGCAATAGACTACTCTGATAATGGCAGGACAAACTGACCTTGAGGATGGGCCGAGTTGTACTAGGAGAGATCATGATATGAAAATAGGACCAAGCTATGGTGCAGATGTGAGTGGATGAGTGAGGGATGGAGATTTGAATGTGATGGATGATGTAGAACAAGCTGTAAAGATCCTGACAGATGGAAAGTGCTTATTTATGCAAGATGCCTGTTTGCCAGGTTTTCACCAAGGTACTTTTCCAAAGTGCCACCGAAGTGGTTTTCACTAGACGATGATTTTTTCTCTTTACTTTTTTCAATCCTTTTTCTAATTTTTGGCCTTTTTGATTTTATTTTTTGTTACCAAGATGCATGTTTGCTAGGTTTTCACCGAAGTAACCATTTTTTTTTTCTATACCTTGAAAGAATTAGGCATAAAACTTTTTGAGATGAGATCTATTCATGGGCTCTTGCAGAGTTCCCCTTCGGGTGTTGATAACTAATATGCCCCTAATTTGTAACTTGTTGTTATGACAAATGGTCCTAGCCAATTGGGTTCAAATTTTCCTTTGTTGCTTGGGTTTGGGACATTCTTTTGATTTTATTTTAACACCAGTTCTTCAATTTGGAAAGTCCTACTTCTGCTTTTCTTATAGTAGCTTCGTTTGAGTCTATTATGATAGACTTGCAAATGATTCAAAGCATCTATACATTGCTCATATAGTAGCTCCAACTCATTTAGTCTTGACACTTGGTAGTCTTCATCAGTGATGAGGTTTTGCAATGATATCCTGAGTGATGGGATATCAATCTTAATGGGGATTATTGCTTTTGATCCGTAGACCAGGGAGAAAGGAGTGGCATTGGTGGGTGTGCAGATGTTGGTTCAATAGGCCCAGAGGGTGGGATTAAGCTATAAGTATCAGTCACGACTTGCGTCATTGACTATTTTCTTGAAGATTTTCAGAATGGTTTTGTTTGTAGCTTCTACTTGGCCATTTCCTTGGGGATAGTGTGGGTTGGAGAAGTGATGTTGGATTTTGAAATTTTTTCATTAGTCACAGACATCCTAATTTTTGAATGGTGTCCCATTATCTGAGATAATGGCTTGTGGGACACTATAACAATATATGAGATAGTTCAGGATGAATTTTGAGATCTACTTTCTAGTTATGTACATCATGGGTATGGCCTCCACCCACTTAGTAAAGTAATTTGTTGTGGTTATGATGAATTTATGGATGTTAGATAAAGTGGGCATGATTTTTCCAATAAGATCAAGTCCCCACTATGAAATGGGCCATGGTGTGACAATAGGATGAAGATCTTGAGCTTGATCATAGATGAGGTCCCCATGCTACTGACATTGTAGACACTTTCTGACATAATCATGTGCCTCTCTTTCCATTGTGGGCCAATAATACCCCATCCTCAATAGTTTCTTTGGTATGGTCATTCCACTCAAGTGCGAACCAAATATACCGTTATGCACTTTAGTTAGAGCATTAAATGCCTCCTCAACATTTAGGCAGCATAGTAGGGTTCCTTCTATACTTCTACGATATAGGGTATCACCTAGGACTACAAATCTGGATGCCTTTTTAACAAAGTTTCATTTTAGGTTTAGAGTCTCCACCAATTTCTTGTATGGAGTGATTTTGTCATCCTTGGTCTGTTATTCATCGTTAACTTGATTTATGATCAATTGAGAGTCTCCATATACTTTGAGAGCTATGATGTTCCACTACACTACTATTTTGAGACCTATGGTCAAAGCTTCATATTCTGCAATGTTATTGGTGCAAGGAAATGCCAGTTTGTAGGACCTTGGTATGCAATCCCCTTGCGGTGTGATAAGGAAAACACCAACTCCTGATCCATTGAAGTATAGTTTCCAGTGGTTAGCTACATTGAGATTAAAAATGGATTCAACTAGAAAATTTGAGACAAGAGGGTTCTCAGAATAGATTAGTGCTTCTGCCAGTTGGTCTGCGATGACTTGGCCCTTGATTGCTTTCTTCTCCACATACTCAATGTCATACTCTAAAAATATCATCACCTATTTGGTCATTCATCCTGTGAGCATTGCCTTTGATAGTAAATATTTGAGGGGGTCGATTTTGGAAATGAGCTTTATCTTGTGTGCAAACATGTAATGTCTAAATTTTTGTGATGAAAAAACTACTACAAGGCATGCTTTCTCGATGAATGAATAGTTTATCTCATGCCTAACCATTGTTCTACTGATATAGTAGATAGCCCTTTCCGTTCCATTTTCGTCATGTTGAGCTAGGAGAGGTCGAAGGGTTGTTCTTGTTGCTAATAAATATAATATCAATGGTTTATTTGGGATGGGTGGCATTCAGACTGGTGGTGTTAGTAGATGTTCTTTTATTTTGTTAAATTACTCTTCACACTTGGCATCCCATTTGTATGATGCTTGCTTGTGGAGTAGGTGAGAATATGGGTTCTGTTTATCCACCAATTGTGCTATAAATCTTTGAATGGATTGAAGTCTACCTTGGAGGCCTCACAATTTTGTTAATGTCTTTGGTGCTTCCATTTCGAGGATTTCTTTCACCTTTGTTGGATCCACCTCTATACCCCTCATTGATACTATATATTCTAGTAGTTTACCTAATTGTACGCCAAAGACACACTTCCTTGGATTTAGTCTAACTTTGTACTCCTCTAGTCTATCAAAAATAGTACTTAGGGTTTCTATGTGATCTTTTCTCTTTCTAGATTTAGCTAGGATGTCATCGACATAATCTTCAAACGTCTTATGTATCATGTCGTGAAATATCAATGTCATGGCCCTCTGGTATGTTGCTCCTTTGTTCTTTAGGCTGAATGACATCATGTTCTAGTAGTACGTCCCCCATGGACAAGTGAAGGTTGTCTTATGCTCATCTTCTTTTGCTATCATGATTTGATTGTATCCTAAAAATCCGTCCATCAGTGATAGCATCTCATGTCTTGTTGTCATATCTACTATCATGTCAATATTCGGAAGTGGGAAGTCATCTTTTGGACATGCTTTGTTCAAGTCTCTAAAGTCTGTGTAGATTCTAATGGCTCCATCAGGTTTTGAAATAGCTACCAAGTTTGATACCCATTCTAGATAATCTATCGGTCGGATAAATCCTACATCTATCAAGTTTTTTAGCTCCATTTTGACCAATCAGGCGATCTGAGGATGCATTTTTTGAAGCTTTTGTCTAACAAGCTTTGCTTTTGGATATACTGCTAGGTGGTGGACTATGGTTTCTTGATCAAGGCGTGGCATGTCAGCATAACTTCATACAAAATTTATTTTTCTTTCCTTTAGGAAGGCTTCTAGGAGCTCTTGTTCTTCTGATAGTAGTGACTCTGCATAGAATGTGATATGTGGGGTCTACTTTGTTCCTAGGTTGACCGAATTGCATTTTTCTGCCAAGACTTCTGACTTTTCTTGATGAAGAGATCTTAAAGGAGGATTGAATCCCCCATCCTCAGGTGCCTTGTAGAAGTTTTCACCATTGGATGTGTCCTTTATTTTGACTTTTTTCTAGTCAGAGAGTGCCACAGTGTGGTTTTCACTCAAAGACTTGGATATTATTCTTAATTTATCACTTTTACGACTGAGGGATTCAATAGTTTCCCCATAATAGGCATGTGTGTCCAACTCTATTATGAACCCTGCTTTGTGATCCCCATCTAGAATGTTATCCCGTAGTCCCATGAATTCTGAGAGTGCCTTATCTTTTTGAATGTATCAAGAACTAGTGGTCCTCATTGGTCGTATTCGATGAGTTGGGGATACACTAGGTGGATCTCATGAATTTGGTGGTCATATTCAAAATCTAGGGTGCTAATCATGTAGAGGGTGGTATATTTAAATAGCCTAGGTAAGTTAGTGAGGTGATTCTCATCATCCCTACTACTACAAACGTTGGTTATCTCAAATGTAAAGTTATCTATGACTCTACTTGTAGATATTGGTAATTGTAGTTCTACTGGGGTTGGCTGAGGAGGGTTGTTAACCATTCTAACTGAAGTACTTCGGCCCCATATGGTTATGCTCAGAGGAGTACATCCAAGGCCAAGATTTGTTATCAGTCGTGTCTCTAGCATGATATGTATTATGATCCCATTGTCATTTTATCCAAGTCTTTGTTTTCTATCATAGCCCATTATGAGAATCATTTGTAGGCCCTTGCTTCTATCATCCATTGGTAAATCATACATTGGTCTTTCATATTGATATACCATGTGAGATGCGTCTGCCTCAATAACTTCTCTTCCAAGATCTTCCCATCTTGTGAAGGTGGGATAGTTTTTAGGAGATGTTCGGGATGTGGAAGCCTCATTTATTTATAGGCATCCCTGTGATCTCAGAGATTGTGGTAACTCTCCTACCACAAAGGCATTATTAGGGAGCTTGTAGTTTCCATAGCCATTATCTTGGATAATGAGCTTGATGTTAGAGATGGTGGGAATGGCAGGAGTGGCGAGTGTCTCTGTTGCAGAAGTGTATGCGAGAGTGATGGGATCAATGTATGGTGTGGATGGTCCCTCGTCAATTTTTTTTACTTGGGGAATTTTATAATAATTTTCCTCAAGATTTTTGCAATAGGAGAAGGGTTCGGGGTCTCCGTGGATGGTGACTTCTTGTCCCTCATGTGTGAATTTCACACATTGGTGGAAATTAGATGCTACTACCTTCATTGTATGAATCCATGGATGTCCCAAAAGGATTTTATATGGTAAGTCAAGGTCTAGGATTTGAAAAGTGGTTTGCATGAGAGCTAGCACTACTTGAATATGGAGTTTGATCATACGTTGGGACACTCTCTTTATCATCATATGCTCTTATTGTGATACCCTTTCCTTTGTCAATAAAATCCTCTGGGATTTTTAATTATTTGATGAGCTTGAGAGAACATATATTCAAACCCACACCTTCGTCCACCAAGACCCTTTTGACTTTTCTCTTATCTACTATGACTTCTAAGTCAAGTGCACAGTTTTGAGATGGTTGAGCGGGGAGGTCCTAGTAAGAGAATGTAAGAAGATTAAGCATAATGATATTTCTAACCATATCTTGGAATTGTTTTGCATCAAGATCTATGGGGATAGTGGATGAGGCCAATGCTTCTTTAGGGATTTTCCTATGGGAAAATGATATTTTTAGCAACTCCATGATGGAGATTTGTGTTGGCGTTCTCTTGAGTTGATCTAGGAAATTGTATCCATTAGGGATAGGTCTAGATGTAGGGGCTTTGTTTTGCTCGGATGATCCTACGATGGTAACTTTTCTGCCTCTTGTGGTGATTCCACAATCAACATGGGCACCTTTGATGGTGATGACTTTGTAGTATTCATCTAGGGAAGCAACGACAGTTTCATACACATGATTTATATTTGAGTGGGTTCCTTTCCCTTCATCATTTATATTCGCTTTGTTGCCATGATTCGGCATTGGATTCGTATATATCTTAAGATCCTGATTTCCTGTAGGTTGTTCTATGTTTATGATTATTTTATCAATGAGATCTTGAACAATTTTTTTCAATCTCATGAAGCTATTTGTGGTATGGCCTTTGATTTTATGGAATTCACAAAGTTGATTCTCATTATACTCAGGAGGTTTCACATCCGGTTCTTGGCTATTCTCAAAGGTAGGAGTTGTGATGAATTTTTTTGTTTATTAGATTTTTCATGACGACTTCTAATGGTTCCCCCAAAGTAGTGTACTTTCATTTGGAATAATTCTTTTTTTTTTGAGGTGGTCCCCTTTGATCATTGAGATTATTGATTGTCAGATTGCGGTTTGGTTGTTGTGTTGCGTGATGATTATTGTGGTGTTGGTTTTGGATTTACGGTGTGGGTGTATTTTGGTGAGGGGCACTAATGACCACCTTGGCATCGATGACACCATCATTAGTAATGTTTTTGTTCCTTGCCCATGTGTGAGATTTATCATTGTAATTGGATGGTGGGAGGTTTTTTTTTGTTCGGGGTATGATGTTGATCCCATAGGTTGAGTCATAAGGATTCATTTGATGCTGAGTGCCTTGGGGATTAATTGATCATATGTGGCTATCCCTTGAACCTTGAGGTGTAATTCCAAGAGGCTGTCAAGTTTGGCAATGATGGTGCAAACTTGTTGTTCTTATAGCATGTTCCATTTGCTCCAATTGGCCTTGGATCACCATTGTTGTAGGAATGAAGTGAAAGATTCACCCTTTCCTTGTTTTAGATCTAAGAGTTCTTCTAGAATAACATCCATTGCAATGTTGCATGTGTAGTTATTAATGAATGCGTCTATAATTTATTGAAATTTTCTAATGGCTGAAGGTAAGCGAGAGAACCATTCCATGGCATGGCTTCCCAAACTCCTAGGAAATATTCACATCAAATAAGTATCGTCGTATGTGACTTCCATGCAATGAACCTAGAATTCCTTGATGTGATCTTTAGGGTTTCCCGTCCCTCGATATTTTTCAAATTTAGAGATCTCAAATCCCTTGGGGAATGGTTTCATTTCTAGGCTCCTATCAAATGGATATGGACACAAGTTGCTTGGTGTCTTCGTTGTTCGCCTTGATTGAAGATCGGACACTTGTTGTGAGAGCAACTTGATTTGTGTCGTCACATCATTTTGCAAATCAGGGGGTTGTATGAAGGTTTTTTGAGGTTTTTCAATTGTGGGTTGGATGGGTGGGTGGTTTGGTGTGTTTTTTGATAGTATTTGTATGTTATGCCAAGCTAGGTAAGCTTCCACCTGCTTTTGTATGAACAACGCCTATTTTTGATCTTGTTGTTGTTACACTAGTATTTGTGCTTGTTGTTGTGCTTGTTGTTGTTCCAACAACACTTGTTGTTGTGCTTGTTTTTGTTCCAACAATGCTTGTTTTTGGGTTGCTAATTCAGCTGCTTCTTGTTGCTCTTGATATTGCTTAATTGCTTGTTGATATGCTTGCAATTGCAATGCTTTTCTTTGTGTAAGAAGTTTTTCTTGTGCTTGTGCTTGTTGTTCTTTATATTGGGAGTTTTCCTAAGCTTGAGGTCGTGCTTGCACTGCTTGAACAGTTTTTTGTTGTTGTTGCAATAACACTTGGGCTTGTGTAGCTTGCAATGTGGCTTGTGCAACTTGGGTATCTTGCATAGCTTGAGTAGCTAGTTGTATGGATTTTTTTTTTTTCACTTGTTGGTATCCCCTTTGAAAATTATCTTGCAATGCCACATTGTATTGGCTTGATGTGGTGGAATTTTGTGGTGGTGGGGGTGGTGGTGGATTTGGAATGGCATTTGATAATGTCGCGTTGATGTTTTGAGTGATAAGTGGTGTTGTTGATGTGATTGGTCCTTGAGATACCATGTTGTGTGATATTAAGGGGTGTTTGATGATGTTACAATTGCTTGTGCATTTTTCGTATGTTGTTGCGATATCAACAAAGTTTTGAGCATTTGGCATAATGCTTTGATTGATGCTTGGGATGTTTGTTTGATTTATAATTGATAGAGGGGGAAGCCCTAAACCAAGGAGTGGTGTGGATGATGATGGTAATGGTGGGAGAGGTGGGAATGTGAGGGGGGCAAGTTCTTGCAAAAAAAAATTGGTGTCAAAGATGCCCCCTGGTCTGAACATGTCTCCCCCGCCTTGCAAATTTGTGAGGAGAGAAGTTTGGGGTGTTGCGTAAAAAAATGATGATGATGGATCATGATGGAAAGTGAGAGGAACATTCTTATGTAATGAGTTTTCGGGTATGTTTTTTTCCAAGATGGTATTTTCATCCAAGATTTGATTATTAACAAGGGGATGTGTTTGAATAGCATTAAGAAATGCATTTCCCTTATTAACATTGGGTTGGGTTGGAGCAAAAGATGTCATGATTTGCAGAATGTTTTGGGTAATGTTTTGGGATGGTGTAGATGAGATGGGAATGGTGGATGAGATTGGAGGAAAAGATGTCTCCACTATGGTACTCACATCAAAATATGAAGGTAATTTGGCCCCATGTTTTTCTATTTCAAGCATGTATAATGAAGGGTTGAGCCTCATCATGATGTTGATGATTTTATGGTTCTCTATATTTTGGAGAATTTTAGTTATTTCTTTGTGGGACATCCCAAAAGTAAGATCTTCTCCTTGGTTTTCTTCTTGCGGATTTTGTGATGATGTTGGAAGGTTAAATGTGAGAGTTCCAGACCCAATGGGATTCATTTTAGGAGTGGTTTGACTTAAATCACTTGAAGCAGGTGTTTCTTTGTTGGCTTCCATGCTCTTCTTGTTTTGAGATCTGGTTTGAACCATAAAACAAGGATCAATTTTTTAGAATGGGAGATGAATCTCTTGATTCTTTGGATTTGTCTTTATTTTATGCCTCAAAGTAGAAAATTTTAGGATATCTTGAGGATCAAAAGGTGATATGATGATGATGTAAGGGATGGATGATGTGAATGTTTTAATATTTTGATATATCTTGAGGGAGATACTAGGCTTTTGGGACATTCAGATATGTTACGGATTTTTATTTTTATTTGATTTTTATTTTGAACAAAAAAGAACATAAGATGTTGGATGATGATCTAAGGGATATATTTTTTCAAAGGATGATGATTTGAATATGTGCAAGGAGAAGGATGCATCTATCCACACCTATTCAAACAAGATGATAGTTTATCCAAGTATACGAAAAAGGATGCATTTACGTATACCAAGCTAAACAAGATGATTTTCATAACTTTGACTAAGCATATGCAAAAGGATGCATCTACACATACCTAGCCAAAGGTGATAATTATTTCAAGTATTTAGTCTCAATGTTTTTTATGATTTTGATTTTGCCAAAAAACCTAGCATTTAAGGATGATTCCAAGATTTTCCAAAAGGTGGTGATGAGATGATTTTGTTTTTGATGGATGAAGGATAGATGAAAAGATTTTGATTTTCTTTGATCCTAAGATGAACCTAAAAAAGACACTTTTTTTTGTAGGCCTAGGTATTGAAGAGCATACAATGCTTCTATAGACCTTTGTAACCAAGAAATGATTCCTTTTGAACATACATTTTTGAATTTTGAACCAATGATATTTTGCTTAGATTTTTGGACTTTTTGAGAATAGTGAGTCTTCAACACACATGAAAGTTCATTTTTCTTAGCTTTTCTTAATGGCTTTATTTTACCAAAAACAATTTCTTTGATTAAGTTTTCAAACTAAGATGTCCAATGTCTAAATTTCTTCAAACCCCACAAGATATGTTATGTGGAAATTCGATGAACTCAAGGCAAAGGGTTTTCCTATTGTTTACTTAAGTAGAAAAATTGAGATGTAGTCCAATGTTTAGAAACCTCTAAGGATGTAAATACCAAGGGCAAGAAAAAGCATATGGATTGAGTTAATTGTATTTGTCTCCAAAAGGATTTGAAATTTGGATGATGATGTTAAGTGTTTGTTTTCAAGATTTTTTTGATCAAGCAATGCATTTTGTAACCCAAGAATAAGTACAACCCTATGGATGTGTAAGAAAATATTTGTTGGATTCCTACTTGGACAAGTCCATCTATGCTTATCTTTAGTGAATGGTTAGATGCTTGACCCGACTGGCTCCCCTCCACGACACTCACTTATGGGGCAGCCAAGCACCAACACCCATGAAACTACCATGGCATGTTTTCCATTTCTACTAAAAGACCGTAAAAGTGTGGGGTGGCTTCAAAACAACCGTCATTGCACCAAAAAATAGATCAAAGAATTTTGGAAAATTATAGAACATGTGTTTTAATAAGGACTCTTCGTTCATGGAGATTGACCCATATGGAAAGAGTCCCCTTTTGGATCCATCTTATCAGAATCAACCATATGATATTGGCGTTTACTCCAATACCCACATTTATATACCAGTTGGAAATACTCTTGGCTTTAGAG
Source organism: Sequoia sempervirens (assembly GCA_007258455.2). Lineage (NCBI taxonomy): Eukaryota > Viridiplantae > Streptophyta > Pinopsida > Cupressales > Cupressaceae > Sequoia > Sequoia sempervirens. The sequence goes on from VDFB02101756.1 coordinate 20,759, forward strand.
TGTTACTGGTTGAGTCATTCCCTTGGGTCAGTACTTTTTCCCCAAGGAAAGACCTCTAGGATAAACAAAATAGAATAAGGAACAATATTCGATACTTGATCAATCCTTGTTGGCAACAAAAAGAGAGAATATATACAACAATTCCCCCACTCACACTCGCACAAGATTTTATTCAATTTTAAAACCCAAATTGAAGTGTGGAGGTGATTGCTTTGTCTCAACCTAAAGTCATGAAAAAGGCCTTTCGATTCTCAAGATCACTATAAAGTGCAAGAGAAGCACATATATCCTTTTTCAATGAGGTTAGTTTAAGTAAGCCTTCACAAAAAAAAAATTGCACTTGTTCTTTTTAAATCCACAAAGAAAAATGTGAGTTCTTTTTAAGCACCAAAAGACAAGTGTGAGACATTTTGTTTAGTTTTTAACCAAAAACAAACTCTAGCATGTTGTGATCCTAATGTTCATTTTAGCCCTTTTGCAAGAAATGGAAAGATTATTTTTAAACCCAAACAAAAATTAGTGTCCTAAGAAAGAAGGGATAACAATTTCGTGAAAAAGTGTTAAGAAAACACTAAAGTTTTTAAAAACACTTTGATTTGAAAAAAAACCAGTCAAATTCTAGAAAATATAGAAATTAAAAGGTAGAAAACAGAAGACAAATTAATCATCAATCAAAAAACATGTGCTAAAATTAAATTTTCCCTTTTTACTCCCCTCCACCGTCGCAACTCGTAATTGCGCCGTAGTTTTATTTTCAAGTGGTGCCCTCACAATGCCACTTACCAGTCAGAGTCGCTCTATGTCGCACAATGAGCTCAACTGCGGCACACTTTTTCCCCAGCATCGCAGTTTTCTTCCAGTGTCGTAGTTTGATATTTTTTGAAAATTTATGTGAGTCAATGAGTCCAACGAACAGAGTTAGAAATTCAAATATTTTAGCGGGATGATTCTAGTGTCCTAGTTTTAATTTCAAGCGGTGCCATATAGTGACACTAAGCTCCCAGCATTGGAATTTTCTGTGTGTGAGCAAAAATGTAGAAATTTTAAGAAAAGATGAGAAAGAATGATATCCAGCTTTTCTTCTAGCACCAAATGTGTGAACCCCAGTCCTAGTACTTGCAAAAAAACATGAATAAACAAGTTAAACAAGAGATTGCAAGCTAAAACAAGAATTCCCCATGAAATCCATTTACAAATTCAAAATAGGAAAGAAAACAATGAAGAACACAATAAAACAAGAAAATACGTTGAATCCTAATTTAAATGTGCAAACTCATGATCCCATGGGGGAATTGGTGCCAATTTTATGTGAAAATTGGCCCTTTCCTAGTTCCTAAGATGAAAACATGATATGTTGAAGATGATTGATCCACTTTGTTGGTGAAGGATGAGAGCTCCAAGCCAAAATCTACAAAAACCTAGCTAAGAACTCAATGATTATGGATGAGAATGGCTAAATATTTTAGCATCATAACTTAGCATAATTTTTGGATGATCAAATGAGGATATGAGCTCTTTATTTATAGAATGCCAATATGGATGAATGTCCAAATTTGAGCAATGTGGGACTAATATTCATCCAATGACATGATGCCACTTTTCAATCTATGAATGGATGGAGGAAGTGCAAGATTTGAGAAATGTGCCAATAAATGCATATTTTGAAATTAAAATTTATTGAAATGACTTGCAAGAGGGAAGGGAAATTGCAATCAATTCCACTTGGCTCAAGGCAAAGGACATGTAAGATGAAGTTATTTCCTTGTTGGATGTACATGTTGACTTGGAAATTTTGAATTCAAATTTGGAGAATATTCCAAAAGATGCCCTGTGAGGAAAATGGAGATTTAATAAATGAATTAAATTCATTTTCATGTGCAACTTGAAAAATCTAGAAGATGGGACATGATTTAGAATTAAATTAATCAACTATTAATTAATTTAATAGGAGAATAGATGATGTGACCTATTTGACTCAAATTTATGGGTTTATTTGAATCAAATAAGGGAGGAATATGATGGGGGATTAATTAAATAAGGATTTTGATTTATTTAATTAAAAGAGATGGTATTAGATTAAATCAAATAAGGTTTTAATTTATTTAATTTAATGGATAGACTTTAGAGATTTAATCAAATAAAATTAGTTATTTAATTAAATAGGGATAATTAGATTAGATGGATTGATTTAATTAACAAAAGAGATTGACTTGATTAGATAAAATGATTTATTTATTTAAGAGAGGAATATTGATGAATTTAATTAGATAGGGGAATTTGATTAAATGGTTAGACCGAGGGATGATTCAGGATGAAACAATGATAGTAGTCAAGTGCAGATGTACAATGTCAATCGATATATTTTACTTGTCTACAACTATTAAGTTGTAACATTATTTACTAAATGTTGAAGTACAAGTTGTCACAAAATTTGATCCTCTTAAATATCTTTTCAACAAAATCGATCTCTATGGATGCCTAGGTAAGTGGGTGATGTTGTTAACTGAGTTTGACCTTAAATTTGTTTCACAAAAATCAATAAAGGTTCAAGCCTTTACTGATCACTTAGTTAATGATGCTTCTCCATTTGTTTTACCTACCATTCATTACTTTCCTAATGATCATTTTTAATCGTTGATATTAAACCATGGGAATTTTTCTTTGATGGGTCTAAGTGTCGAACAGGTTATGGTGTTAGCGTGGTCCTGATTCCACCCGACGATAACCCTATTCCCTTGTCCTATCATTTAAATTTCCTATGTACAAATAATATAACTATGTATGAAGCATTGATTGTAGGATTGCAAGTTGTTCTATCTCTTCAGGCTCAACATAGAAAGATCTTTGGTGATTCACAATTAGTCATCAAACAAATCAATGGCACATATCAAACTAAACATGAAAAATTATTAAAATACAAAGACCTTATGGGTATGTGCAGGATCATGATGGGCCAAAATGTGGCAATATGATGGGTATGTGGCTGACGACTTTTTCTTTACCCATAATTGATGAAACGAAAAGGGTTTTTAAAGGAAATTCTCAACTTTCCACCAATATAAATTATTATTTACTTTGAATTTAATAAGTAATTATTATTCATTTTCTATTTGAATTACGAATAAAGCTTGGATTGATAGGCTTATTGAAAAACATCTATAGCTTTCAAACTATATCACATTTTTGAATCCAAAACATGTATCACATTCTATGTTGTGCATACTTTAGGATTAAAAAAAGAAAAAATGAATAATTTCATGAAGTTTTGACCAAGTTAAGGTGGCTAGACATATGAGTTTTTTATATTTTTTAAAAGTTGTAATAAAAAATTCGTAATTAATTATTTACTTCAAAAAAAATACAAAAAAATATGCATCACATTAGGACATGAGTCCTCTACGTATATCTAAAATCTTATAAAAATATATTATCATTTTATTGTGGTTAGGGTGCTTAGATAGACACCTACTTATTTTTTCCATGAAATTTAGGTACCACTGCATTAAAATTTACAATTTTCACCAAATAGATTTTTTTCTTTTTTAAAAAACCTAGTAGTTTAGAAACTACATTCAATTTTCTACAGATTCTATTGTTACATAATTTTTAAATAATATAGATAACTTATTCAATTTTTTATGTCAAGTTTCCTAAATCTATTTTTTCTAAATTTTTTACCACTTAAGGGCCTGGTTTTTCCATGATGATCCTACACATACCCTTATCATGAATTTATTAGACAAATTTGATTCATTCACAATTGATAACATCCCACATAATGACAACTGACATGCAGATGCAATGGCTAGTTTAGCTTTTCTCATACCCCACATGATCCTTCTACTGATTTCACATTCATTATTCATACCATCATGAAACCTTCGATCGATACTTCATTAGGAGACATTTTAGCGATAACTCAAGCACCTTCATGCAAATGGTATGATACAGTATACAATTACTTAAAGTATGGTACCATTCTCAAACCTATCACAATGAATACTTGAAACGACTTACGAAAACATGGTACTAAGTATGTGATTCTTGTAGATGTGTTGTATAGAAGATCTTTTAATGGTCTCCTACTACATTGTCTTAATGATTTTGAAAGCCCCTTAGTGCTCGAACAGGCTCATGCTAGTGCATATGGAGGTCATTTTGGAGGACATTTGTTAGTACAAAGACTTATTCACATGGGTTATTATTAGAGACATATGGAGAAGGATTTTTTGACATATGTTAAACGATGTCACAGATTCCAGGAACATAGCAATTTGATTCACACTCCTACTACTAAGCTACGTGCCAATGTTCCAATTTGGTCATTTTCAGTATGGGTGTTAGATCTTACTGGAAAAATTTCACCTCCTTCTTCAATTGGACATAGATTTATCATATCTGCAACTAATTATTTCACAAAATGGGTCAAAGCTATCCAACTTCGTTTAACAACTACTAAAGTAATTTGTTGTTTCCTCATGGAACACATAATTGCTCACTTTGGAAATCCTTCCACACTTTTTTTCAGACAATGGAACACCCTTCAAGAATAATGAATTTCAACAATTTCTCCAACTCTTCAACATTCAACATCGATTTCCACACCGCACTATCCACAATCCAATAGACAAGCTGAAAATACTAATAAACTACTTGAAAAAATCCTTAAGAAAACTATTAGCAATAATCATAAAGATTGGAATACACAACTATCTTATGCACTTTGGGCTTATAGAACTAATGTTTGTTCATCCACTGGAAATACCCATTATAGCCTTGTTTATGGTATTGATGTGATTATGCCCTTGGAGTTAGAAATTCCTAATTTACGAGTTTCTCTCCAAGATATTTTTTATGATGATACTTATAAAGCTCAATGATTACATCAACTTGAGATGCTCAATGAACAATGCAATATTGCTCTCGAACATATATAAGCTCACATAAAACAATTACAATGAAAACCCAATATTGATGTTATCTGATCATTTTCTAATGATGATTTTATTCTTATTGAAAATCAATGAAATTTTAGTGTTGAGAACAAAGAAAAGGATAAGTTTAGCCCTAATTTTTTGGTTCCTTGTATAGTTGATACTAGTTATGGGTCTGGTGCTTATCTTTTAAATTAGATTGATGGAATACCTCTTAGGGAACCCATTAATCCCATGCATTTGTTTTGGTATTATCTCTAATCCTCTTTAAATAGTATGCTTGGTATAGCAATTTTGTTTAGAGTTATTTCATGTTATTATGAATAGCTTTCACATTTCTTCATTCCTAACAACTAGATTTGTGTTTGTCTTGAACACTAAAGTAATTATTTGTGTTCATTTTATAATTTATTTAGACTTCATAATATTTTCATTCCTCTTATGTTAAGTTAGATTCTTATTAGTGTATTTAATTTAACATATCCTATTTCCAATCAATAATGTTGTATCTATGCTAAAACTAAAATATGTTTTACATTAGACCATATTGATTTTGTTAAATGATGTAGCCATCAATTAAATAATTTTACCATAATTCCTTTAAATAATCACATATCATTTAAAATTCATATCAAAATGATACATCATCAAAATATCAAAGGTGTGTGTATATATATATACATACATATCAGAATCACATCATAATGGTCTATCAGAGCTATTCTCCTCAGGATTTGGCACTCGCGATCTAGTCCCTGGACGTTGTGAGATGGTTGTGTGTGACCGAGATCCTGAACTGTTGAGTCTTAGTGCATACTCAGGACCTTGTACTTGTCTAACAACTACAAGCTACTCATCTTCCATCTAGTCTCTCTCTGCTCATGCTTGAGCTAGCTCTACACATAGTATCCCTACCTCTATCGAGTTTGTGATGACTATAGTACACTCTCAACCTGACAGAGTCACCTCCTCACACTCTTGTATGCTACTTGTAGCCTAACAAATAGTTTGAGTGACTTTGGATCCTCCTCCATGATCTATGGGGGCATGTAGTCATTATCTATCTTGTCCTCCTCAATGGATATTGGCATTGTCTCTATGGCTACTTGATGATAAAAATCTCACTAGTTTCTTGTCACTCCTACAAGATAGATCATGTACACAATCAGTAACACATAATCATGATATATATATATTCACACAAATTAAGCATAAATCACTAAAGGACATGCATAAAATCAAATGTTATCACCTATGTCTCAAGATGCATGAGGAATATCAACCTCCTCATCTCTGGGAGGAATGGAGGATGTGCTAGCCTCCCTTTGACTATACACGTTGATGTCTACTATAGCTACTATTCATGATTTGGTCTTGTAATTATGTGATGATTCTCCATACTCGTACTGATCCTCAATAGCTCCCTCATCACCCTCATTGAGGGGTCACTCCTCCTCCTCAGCATCCTCTCCTCCATCTTGGTCCTCATATTCACAATCAACATTGGACTGGTACTCCTCATCGATCACATCTACAAAAATAAATGCTAGCCTATATCATACCTCCTCTACCCTCTCCTCTGGCCCATCACCCTCATCTGTTGCTGCCTCTGCATCACCTAGGGGGAAATCCATGGGAATCATAGGAGTTGGTCATGCATATGACAACCACTCCTCAAACTCATGTGTGATACTGACATCATCAGTTTTGGAGGCTGGTGGCTAGTTGCACTAAAAAAATTTCACTCAAAATCTGACAAAAGTTCATCAAAATTATTTCGTTGATTTTCTGACAAACTTTGAAACATCGAAATTATGACCCAGGATCATCAGCTAGGTTGGAATTTTGACATTTCAAAGTTCATTAGAAAATCGATGAAATAATTCTGATGAAAGTTTGTCGAAATTCCAATGAACTTTTGTTGGATTTTGAGTCAAAATGTATTAGTGTCATTATTTGAATCATCAGAATCACTCTCACAAACATGATATATAGTTAGTCAAAAAGTATCCCCTAGCCTTTGGGCACTCTGCACTAATCATGTAATGAAGGGGCACACCCTAGGTGGTGTCTGAACCTATCCAAACTTTTGCATGATTCGCTCATAACAAAATGGTCATACAACATAGTCATTTCTCCTTGCTAGATATCTATCCATCTGCATCCTCTATAGCTACCTGATGGGATCTGGCCACTGAGGAATAAGTAGGTATGGCCTCCATAAGATCTCATCCTCCTCTACCTAGTCGAATCTCATGCTCCAAAACTCTAAATTTCCATTTTTCCATAACCATCGGAAAGGGTAGTTGAATGCTCGTGGGTACTCTACCACTATAGTACATGGATATCTGACATGCCTAGTACATGTGATAAGCTCAAAGAACTACACCTATAGAAGTGCAAAATGGACCATATTGTTTACCTCTCGATGTACAAATGTGCAAGAATTTAGGGACCACATGCATAGACTATCTATTGATCATGCATCCCCTGCACCAAGTGTACCAGTCCACCATCCAAGTGTGTCACTCATCCATCTAGATTGAGTACTAGTACCACTGTGCACATCATAATCTATCTCACCATAGGAGCTCGTGAGTATAGCTACATAGGCATCTTGATATGTTCTCTAACCCTATCATCATGTAACATTCCTCCTAGGAAGTACTACATATCTCTCTTTTCATGGAATGATTGATCCCTCAGAAATACACTCGCACTCCCCAAATAGGAACTTGAAGAATGCGATGTATGTCCTCAAGTATGATTGGCATTTCCCTAGTAGGAAGATGAAAAGTATAGGAATCTGCATCCCAATGCTCACACAAAGCCATCAGTATAGCATCATGGTATATCATGGGTGGCATCATGTATGCCCAATAGATACCCACTAACTACATATACTTTATCTCTGCCACAAATAGTGTTGGTGATAGATGTCTCAAAAATGACAGCTTTCTTCCCCCTAGCCATTAACACGACCAGGTAGGAACCTATCAAAATCATCATAAAATGTTCTAAAAATTCATCTACAATCTTCAATTTGCATATTATTCACCATGCAAGTGTGATAAAGTTAATCTAGTGTGCTTTTCTAATGGCCCTAGATACTTTAGAACCCTTTTTAGGCATTTTTCAAAGAAACATGGATACTTCACAAAGAAATGGGACACTTCACTAAGAAACGAGACACTTTGCAAACAAAAGGGACACTTTGTGAACAAATGGGACACCTTACGAAAAAAAGGGGACACTTTATTAAAATTTTCCAAGAACCTTAAATTAACCTATCCCTAGCTCAAATAAATTACAATATCATCAAATCACATGGCGAAACTTACATAATTGACTCACCTCATGATATTGCTCATTACGTGCTACTTGTTCACAAAGATTGTCCAACCACAAAGGTGTGTAATCTCATCTACTCAGCATATTCTTCTCCTAGCTTTCACTCTCAAGCTACAATGAAGGTAAAATGAATAGTAAGTGACACACTACTTTCATCCATTCCGTTTACTTAATTTTCACCTCTTTTTACTCTCACATTTTAACCTAATGTTACAATATTTTTTGAGAAACTTATAATATAGCAAGCACTAGGGTAATTCATTTTCAAAACATAATGGGTGCTCGGGTAATCCATTTTCAATTCCATTTGATGCATTAGAATCCTGATTCCACACCCAACATCATCATAAAACCTATAATTATGTGGCATGGTACTTGAAAATTCCCTACAGTATGATGTTTCTTCTTTGACATGGCTAGATTGCTACCTTGATTCCACATTCGTAAAGCAAGCAAAATAAAGGGGGGACATACATCTACCTTGAATTGGATTCCTAAGAGTTAGATAAAAGGATTTTTAGAAAATTAATGAATGTGTGTTGTAGGATGTGGCTCCTAATGTTGTGGTTTGTAGAGAACTAAATTGGGGGCTTCATTCTCCCATCTTCTGAATGAGTATCCTTTTATGTAGTAAGGTGCATCATTTAGAATTCATTAGCTTTCATATGCACAAGGAGTCATATGGGTGCTAAAGTGGGGGCTAAATATGCCATAGAAAATTGGACCCTCTTGAGAATAGAGACAATTTCATGCATAATCAGACCCATTTTAATCCCTTCGCATCATTTCCCCTTCAAAACAACATTTGTATGCCCCTTAGACCTACTAATTTTGATCTAGAGGCCTGTTTCCATGTGAAATCACATAAAACCCTACAAATAGCATTTAATAACATCATACCCTTATAACCCACTTTTAAACAGTAGTAGTGGAATCCATTCGCCACCTTGGGTGAATTAGTCCCCTCTGGTGGGACCCATTTTCCAAGGGTGGTAAATGAGTTCCCTTTGAGGGAAAATTAAAAATTAAATAGGAATTTAATCATTTTAACTCTTTTTTTGGCTGAATTTCGGCCTATTAGGTATAATTAATGGGAAAATAAGATTTTTTTGCCTATAAATACACATTTCAATTCATTTTACACAACCTTTTTTTTTATCATTTTTATCATTTCAAGAGAAAAATTCATTTTTACAAGTTTCATTAGCAAAAGTTGAAGTTTTAGGACAACAAACTAGGGCTTTTGTAGGTCATGAAGTTCACTAATCTTGTCAAGATCCAACATTGCAAAGGTTTGATGATGGATTCCTATGGTGAATCATGAAGAAATATAGGGTGAATAGGTGCAAGTAGCCACCAAATCATGCCTAAGGACTTGGTTTCCTATTTATTCAATCTTCCATTGTTACTATATCTTCAAACTAAGGCTTGCATTGTGTTTATATAGCATTTGTCTTTCATTTCTTATGCATGTTTTATGTGTTGTAAGGTTTCTAAGGGTAGATATCTTGCATCCTTTCAATCATTCTTGCATGTTTTATTGTAAAGTAATAAAATAGGATTATTGTCATTATTCAACATTTCCTAGTCTTTGACACATCTAAGGGTAGGGTTTATTTAAATTTTTCTCTATTCAAGGTTTGATTACCTACATAGGGGTTTGAACAAGTAAAAACCCCCATTAGATCAAATCTTTTAAGCTTTTTTGCAAGAATTTTCTGAGATCTAGAATTGGGTTTTCATTAAAATTTTGTTGTGTAGGTGTCAAGATACAAATCTAAGTTTTGAGTTTGCAGAAATCAGAAAGAGGAATGATTCACCATTCTTGGAAAATAAGTCCCACCTATGGTGAAAAATTGATTCAGATGTTTTTTTAGATTCCTAGCTGTTAGAAAAAAAGTTTCATTTAGAAAAGTCTTATTTTGGACTGATTCACCTAAGGTGGCGAACGGGTCCCAGTTAACCCAAGTTCAAATATGATCAGCTTTTCAAATTTTCATTCAGTCTTCTACAGTCTTCCAGGTGCACACATTCTGAGAAATATCCTTCTGTTTAGTGGAAAATTGCATTTCATTCGTCATTTTCAATCCTTTTGCATATCACATTGTGTTTTCAAAGAAGACATAGATTTTAGTTTTGCATTTATTTTAGTTCACTTTAGTCAATCAATTGTATTTATTTAATTTTTTTTACATCATATCTCATTGCATACATCCTAATTTTAGTGTTACATAAGCATTTTGGACCTAAATCTCTCTCCTTTTAGGTGAAAAACCCTAGAAGCATAAGAGCCAACATTTAGGTTGCCAAAATCTATGTTTCAATACTAAAGAAAACTCTTGATGGGTTGAATGAAGCTCCATGGGCATGGTACAATAGGATTAACTAAAATTTTTTGAGCAATGGTTTTATCAAAAGCAATGGTTAGCCCACTCTTTACATCAAGGCAACTGATGGTAAGGTTTTAATTGTTGTCTTGTATGTTGATGATTTAGTTTTCACTGGGGATGACAATTTCCTCATTTTTTTATTTTAAAGATGCCATGAAAAGAGAGTTTGAAATGAAATAGTTATGTCTCTTCATATATTTTCTAGGCATAGAAGTAAAACAAATGCATGATGGTATATTTATCTCTCAAGAAAAATATATGCAAATGAAATCTTGAAGAGATTTAAGATGCTTGAAAACAAGCCTTCCCCAACTCCAACAATCGTAGGTCTAAAGTTGAGAAAGGAATATTGCAGTAGCAATGTGGGTCTAACCATGCTTAAAAGTTTGGTTTGAATTTTGATGTATTTGATTGCAATTAGGAATTATATAATGCATGGAATGACTCTTATTTCTATATTTATGGAGACTCCAAGGGATGCCCATCAGAAAGAAAGTAAAAGAATCATGAGGTATGTGAATGACACCAATGGATATGGTATTTTCTTTTGTGTAGAAAATGCTTTTGGGTTGGTTGGATACATGGATAGTGATTGGGCATGAAGTGTGGATGATAGGAAGAGCACATCTGGATATGTGTTTCATTTGGGATCAGTAGTCATTTCATGGGCTTCCAAGAAACAACCAATAGTTTCCCTGTCTATAGTAGAGGCTAAATATATAGTAGCAAATGTAGCAGTATGCCAAGCTATTTGGCTGAGAAAAATCTTAGTAGATTTGACACAAGAATAAGAGGATGGAACATCAATATTTTGTGGCTATGTTTCATCAATAGCTTTTATGAAAAATCCTATGTTTGATGGAAGAAGCAAGCACATTGAAATAAGGTATCACTTTATTAGATAATTGG
>VDFB02101758.1:0-29762 GCA_007258455.2 Sequoia sempervirens
ACACAGAGAGGGCATGATTCCATATTTGTGGTGGTGGATAGATTTTCAAAGATGGAACATTTCATTCCACATCAGAAGACTAGTGATGTTCATGTTGCCGAGTTGTTTTTTAGAGGGGTGGTGAGACAACATGGTCTACAAAAGAGTATATTTTCAGATAGAGATACCAAATTTTTTGGTTATTTCTAGAGGACATTATGGAAAAAAAAATTGAAGATAGATTTGAATTTCAATTTTGCACACCATCCACAAATTGATGGACAAGCATAGGTGACTAATAGGAGTTTGGGTAACCCGCTAAGATTCTTAGCAGGATATAAGCGTAAGGGATGGGATTTGATTATACCATAGGAAAAAAATTCTTTATAATAATTTTGTGAATAGGAGCACTAGTAAATCACCATTCCAGATTGTGTATGGGTGTAGTCCAAGAACTACTTCTGAATTGAGAAAGATGGATAAGGGAGAGAAGTGTAGTACTAAGGTTGAAGATTTTGTTGAGCACCTGAAGAATTTGTATGAAGACGTGAAGCAACATATCAATAAGATGAACTCACAATATAAGGCTTAGGAATATAATAAAATGAGGTATAACAAGTTTTGAGTAGGAGATGAAGTCATGGTTCATTTGCGAAAGGAAAGGTTTCTAGATGGTACATACAAGTTAAAGATGAAGAAGTTTGGACCATGCAAGATCCTGAAGAAGCATGATTCAAGAAATGCTTATAAGGTAGAGTTGTCTAATAGAATAAACATTTCTCCTGTGTTCAACATTGTTGATTTGATAGAGTATCATGAAAGTGATATAGAGGAGGGGTCGATAAAAGAACATTGGAAAATTCCAGCACCTACTTCAAAGAAGGAATAGATAGAAGAAATCTTGGATATACATGTGGGTAGAAGCACAAGAAAAAGGTAATATGCAGAGTACTTAGTGAAATGGAGAGGAAGGCCTACTGAAGATTTATCATGGTTATGTGAGGCTAAGGTTAATCATCTTGTTTTGCCTCTAACTCTTGAGAAGTGATAGGGTCACTTTTCAAATTACCCTGGGTGTTTGATGTAGGAGCATCCAGTGGTGTAGGGAAATCTTGTATCACCCAAAAAAATTGTTTCTTTAATATTCTTTATTTTTTTGAGTCACATGATTGTTTTGAGTCACATGATGGAACTTAAGGGGTATAAGATTGTTAGGCATCAAACATAATAAAAATAGGCACTTACTATTTTTAGTAATTTTTCCTAAATGGGCTGGTATGGATGTGAAAATTTACCCTAAGGAGAAAAGTTGAAAAACATTTTTAGTCATGAAAGAATCACCTCAATACCCTGCATGGTTTGGGAGATATTAAAGTTTTCATCCTGAGAAATTTCTCCAATGCAAATTCAATTTCAGATTTAAAACTATAGGGGCCCCGAAATAGCTCAAAAAGTGAATGAACCAACCTACAATTGGTTCATGCACTATACATCTCTTTGAGCTCTTCAAGAGATTTCCAATGATATGCAATAAATAGAAAATCAGACACCCAGATCAAAATTTATGGCCCCACGAAGTTGCCCCTCTAAAAAGTGAATTTCATTAAAATTTCTTCCTAGGTCAGAAATCAAATGGTGAGACATTTGGCACCAAAAAAAAAAGGGAAAGTTGAAATTTCTAGAACATTATAGGGTGATTATTGGGTAAAATAAAAATGGTTAAGTGGGGGTTGTAGAAGGTGGCTCCAATAGTGTAGATTTTGGGCTCTGAATAATATATTTTCTTTTTTGAGTTGATTTTGTTGTAATGGATCAAGCCCATGAGGCTGTAGCATGTAAGTTTTGAATCTACAATTTCATTATTTGAAAATAATTAAAAGTGGGTTATTTTTCTATTTCGCATCTTCTATGTTGGTGTTTATTGTTGTGATTTGTGTGGTTTCAGGCAGCTTGGCCCTCATCAGGCTTACAAATTTAGAATCCTTTGAATCTTTAGATGAGGATGTCAAGGGTTCTAAAAATTATTCTTCTCCATCAAAGACAGTTGATGTACCTTCACCATTAGTGATTCCTTGTCTAGATTCATTGATTGAGGCTTCTATCATTCTTATTCATTAGGAAATATTTAGTTTTCCAAACTTGAGATCATTGAATGGCTTTTTTTTAGTTATTATAGACTTGTTTACTTCTATGGGTTTGGAGGACATTATTGAGGGGATATCTCTCCTTTATGCAAATGCTACTTTGGAGGGTTTTCTTGGGTCCCCACAATCCATTATTTTGACCTTGATTGGGAATCCTAATATTGGTGAGACCACCTTGGAAGAATTTCATTCCTTCTCAGAGATTTCATATATGAGGCTTCTTCCCTCTTGTTCCTTCATGGAGTTGGGGTTTCTATAGCATCTACCATTGGATTTTCTTCTTCCTAGTGGAAGACATTATTTTTTTCATCACTGGAAACTCTTTTGGCTTCAAAATTCTTTCAGTGGTTTGAGGACACGTCATTATGGTAGGGAAATCTATTCTCCATCTATTCCTTCAATGGAGGGATAATTGTATTGTTTTTGGATCTTATTCAACATCAATTTTCACATAGTCCTTGTTTGTCACCTTCTTCATTGATTGAGAAAGTACTTGATTTGATTGTGGCATCTTCATCTTCCTTGGGAAAGGAGACACATGAGAAGATTTTAGAGACATCATCATCCTACAAATTCATTCTTCCTTCAATTCCTATTTGGAATGGGAAGCACCCCTGTATTTTTACTTGGTTTTTTTACTTCTAAAAGGGAGATAATTTGTTTGTTGATATTGGTCATTATTTTTCTTCAGGAACTTACCTTTTTTATAGGTGATTACATATTGTGGGGGGGCTACATAGTCTCTCTATTTCCCTCTTATGGGGGGCTATTGATTATTGTATCCTTGTGACGGATGTAGCTCTTCTAGGGTATTGATGTTGAGACCTCCATACATCACTTCCATTACTTGTACATGATTTATATTTTGTATTATATCTCTTTTTTGGAGAGGGATTTTCTCCCATGAGGTTTTCTCCTTTTCTCTATTTGTAAGAGATTGAATTTGTAACATACCAACCCTTAGTGAAGTAAATTTTTTGAAGTTTTCACCTTTCAATTATATTAACTAACAATCCATTACAATAATTTTTTTTTCTTTATTGATAATTTACAAACAAGATGCAATATAATACAATATGAATTCCATTTCATTCCATAAAATGCATAATTGCAAGAAAGTATACATATACATACATAGCTCAATGAGCTTTAGAAAAAATATTTGTAAGATGGTCCAAGATCCTTCCTTTCAAATCTTGGTTCTTCTATTGCCTGCTATGGAGGAGAAGCATCACTCAAGCTCTTTTTCACCAACCACAAACTCATAATGTGGTCCCCTATACATCTATCATTCGATAGATGGACCTTCCCTTCGATAAATAGATTGGTAGAGTAACCGATAAAGATAACCAACTAAGCATAGTGCTATGTCCTACATAACTAGAACATTGTAATCCCATAATCTAGAAATAGCATGTAATACTGGATCACGATGAACTAACAGTGTAGTCTCGGTAGTCACACAATCTGGAGCAGAGTCTCAGAAATGCACACTACTTTGGCCAAAGTGTTCTCATTCAGTACTTTGAATGAATTCATCTATCACATACACTACTCAAGGGCCGATTTGACTTAAGGCTATCTTAAGTTATGCATAGGTGTTTCCTTCAATAGATAGTCCATCATCCTAAAGATAACCTATCATCATACTAATCTACTTGGAATGAACCCTAATTACAAGTAAGTACACAAGCTAGGTATTTCCTTCAATGGATAGTCTATTATCCTAGAGATAACCTACATAACCTACATACTTGGAATAACCCTACTTACAAGTAAGTACATAAACTCCCTCCCATACTGGATCATCTATCTTAGGAGTAAACAAAAGCCTTCCTAGTTAAATCAATAGCCTAGCTAAGTGTATCACATGTTCCTTTCATGTTCAATCATGCCTAGTATATAATATCTATTATACATAAATCTTGTAATATAGAGTACTTACAAGCCCAACATGAAAACAACATAAAAGCTTCAATTTTTCTTTCAAAGACACTCTAATATATTTAATGCACACATAGTTGGAAAAGAAATTTCAAGCAATCATGGCAAACATATCATTCAAAAGTAAATAACAAGAAGAAGAGAGATCATCATGCACATTGTCGTATCCAAATAAATGACAATAATGCATTCCTCTCAACAATAGTTAGCTTAAAATTGGCTTCTCAAAGTGTCACAAATAACTTTCACGGGTATGTGGGGATCATGATGGGCCAAAAGTGGCGATATGTAGAGTGATATGATGGCCCATGTGGTTGATGACTTTTACCCAAAATTGAGTAAAACTTGAAAGGGTTTTTAAAGGAGATTCTTAGCTTTCCACCAATATAAATTATGCTTTACTTTGAATTAAATAAATAATTATTATTCATTTCTATTGTTGGTCTGACTAAAGTCTAATTGATAGGTTGATTGAAAACATCTATAGCTTTCAAATGGTATCCTTTCACATTTTTTGAATCTAAAACATGTGTCACATTCTATGCTTCGCATACTATATATGATAAAAAAAATTGAATTTCATGAAGTTTTGATCAAGTTAAGGTGGTCAAACATATGAGTTTTTATATTTTTAAAATTTGTAATCAAAATTTATAATTAATGATTTACTAGGAAAAAAAAAATTACAAAAAATAATGCATCACATCGGGACATGAGTCCTCTACCTTATATCTAAAATATTATTAAATTTTTTTATCATTTATTGTGGTTATGGCGGTTAGTGAGACACCTACTTCTTATTTTTCAGCAAATTTAAAAGTACTATTGCTTTGAAATTTCAAATTTTTTCATAAATAGATTTTTTCTTTTTAAATAAAACAAGTATTTTAGAAACTACATTAAATTTTCTATAGATTCTATTCTTACATATTTTTGAAATAATAAGGATAACTTATTCAAATTTTTCGTCAAGTTGACTAACTCTATTTTTTTCTAAATTTTTTGCCCTTAAAGGCCTATTTTTCCATGATAGTAATCCACTCTATCTCACAAGTTGATAGATTACTTCTCTCAAATAAAATTGTTTCATCTTAACAAAATAGTACCCTCACTCTTCCTCACAATATAAAACAAGTATGGTTGGGAATAACACAGAAATAAGGAATTGCAATTTAGATGTGTAATCTTTTGGAAAAGAATGCATAATAGCTCAACTATTTATAAAGAAGCCTAGCAACCTCATGGCCTACAATTTAGGCATTCTAATGGATAGAAAGATCCATGCAAAGTAACATGTGAAATATAATAGAAAGGTGGTGATTTCCTAGCTTAATACTCAGCATAAACACCTACAGGTCGACTTACTTATTGACAATAATCTAAAGACTTATTCAATTTTGCATATGCTTAATTCAAATTGCCTCATTAAAGAGACATCTACAACAACTTGGTTTCAAAGGTGGTGCAAAATCTATTTTCTTTCCTTCTTTTTTGGCATGGTTCATTTTCCTAAAGAATAGTCAACAACCATTTTATAACAAAAAGCATCCATCGATTTTCTTTAGAGGATGAATCAACCAAAGCATTAAAATCATTTGACAAAGTCAAGGATGATCATATCAAAGGAATCAACCAATTCTATGCTTTAATATCAACACAAGACAACAAAATCAAACACACTACAATGTCTTATATCATGTGTCATTTTGAGTGATAATCAGCTTAACATAATAGTCATAAGTTATTCTATCAGCGTCTTAAAATATAGTCTAATGTAACTAATAAGCGACCTCCAATATCATAGTATTTATGATCTATAATAAGCCTTTATAAATCGGCTTCTATCAAAACAAGTGATAGTCAATTTCTATTAACATATATATAATATGTTAAATATATATTAATATTATATATATATATATATATATATATATATATATATATATATAGCAATAAAATAAAATGCTGAAAAATTAAGTTGCATGAGATGTCAAACTTTTTATAGTAGATTTTTTTTTCTTTCAATTTTTTTATGTGTATTATATCTTGAAACTTTAGTGTGTGGATATTTTTTTTCCAATTTTGATAAATATATATTTTTCAATAAATATTCAAATATGTGTGAATAAAAAAATAGTTGTTTCCATTGGACATCGACTTTCATTTTAAATATTTATCTAAAATAGAAAAAAAATATACCATCTTGAAATATATTCTTTTATCTAGTGCATCATATTTAAAAAAAAAATTAAATAATTTTAAATATTTTTCCTTGACATGGTAATCAACCTAATATTTTGTGTTGATAACCTACTTTTAGTAGAATATCTATATAAATATATATTAAAATAAATATATTTTGAAAACTACACCCTATGGATCTTACAAAAGGGTATTTTTTATATTTTGAAAAAAATGTTATTTACATTAGTAGGATTTATTAAAACTTCAAGTTTTTCAAATAATTTTATTTGTTTGGTAAATTGGACTCAAAGTGGTGCTCTAAATATTTCTAGTTGAAAAAGTTGTCGAAGTATCTAACTTAGATAGAATGAATCTTACTAGATCATATGTTTGACCAAAATTGAATTTTAGTTGGAAATAATTAAATTCAGTTTTACTAATAAGTTGGCTGAAAGTGTGACACAACTTTGTGTTTATCTATATATATATATATATAGGCATACCTATATCGATGCATCTATATGAGCATGTCCATCCACCAATGTATGTGTGCATCAATATACATATACATATGGATACGTGTATATACTTTTTATCTCCTAGGCTTGCACCTGAACTGAGTTGTGAAACTCAGTTAGCTAGAGAAAAATGGAAACACTTCTAGGCTTTGGGGAACCTAATGATTGAAGTGAATCTCTAGATAGGTTGGCTTCCTAGCTAGTAATATCACCCTAAAACTACTGAACTTTGAGGAAAAGGGAGAAGGAAAAAACATGAAATTAAAAAACTGAAAATTAAAAGTGAAGTGATACACCAAACTAACAAGGATAATGAAAATTAGAAACTTTAACACTAGGCTTCAACTAATAGGAAGTAAATTTTCACAATTCATTTTTGTGTGCTTTTGCATAAGTGCTCCACTAAGAGGACTGAACAAAAAAATACTAACTAAATGGAAGATTAGCTTCACAATTAGCAAGGAAAATGCATTCTTGGCACAAATAGTAACTTGCTTAAGCACACTATTTGCAGAAAGGTATAATTTATGAGACAAAGCTAGAAGGAAATTATGAAATGTTTCACAAAAAGCTTGATCAAATCATTTAACATACACAAAGCTATAAAGAACAAAAAGGAAAAAAAATTATTACCAATAATAACCAATGTATCATTTGTATTTCATATCCAAAATGAGTTACGAAGCATGCTCAAATTGTCAAAGGACTTGAAAAGTCTCTATCTCTAGAAATTGCATAAGAAGAACTCCTCTAAAATGAGTACAAAAGTGAATATAAGTATACAACTCTAAGTGATTCCAGTAAACAAGGGTCTAACAACCACCTTGGGTGGGATGGACTCTAAACGCCAAAAATATAGCACCTGAATCTCCATGAAAAATTCCATAATGGGTGAAAAAGTCATACAAGATTAAATCCATCATGATGAGTCATCAAACAACCCCTAAAAAACTTAAAAACCAATAAAACACCTCCTAGATGCTCTCCAAATGTTTGCAACAAACTCATCCGCACTCCCATATACTCTCACAAGCATCAATATAGCTCCAAACCACTTCTCCTTAATCAACTAAATCACCCTCATTTGCATTTAAAATATAACAAAATGGCATAAAGTTTTATAACTACACCTTAAAGTCATTTGTTATCACATTAATATATATGAAAAAATACATGGGTTGACCACTAAAATGATTGATGCATATAAAATGCAGAAATGTAAGCTCCAAAATGTAAAAGAATAGGATGTATACATGAGATGTTGGCAAACATGAATGAAGGTTTTTGAAAAGTATCTAAAATTCCCAAATCATAAGGCATAAGACATAAGTCTTAGCCCATGAGCTCAAAAGTTACACCTTCATTTTCAAAAAGAAAGGTAAAAAAATACCTTTACTTGGCTAAGATTAGGGTAAGAAAAAACCTAATGACAAAACCGATGCAAGCATAATAAGAGGTATTTCATTTCACTTAGAGCTTTCAGAAAACTCTGCCTGGCCGCCGACACTTCCATTGTTAGGGTTTCTATGAAAGCTAAGAGGCTTTTTGATGGATTTTTAGCTAGAAAAAAACATAGACCCATTCTCATGTTCTTCCTCTATGTTGAATACTTCTCTTAGTGGCAGATTTATGAGCATATCTTCAGAAACTTGAGGAATAAACCTCAGCCAAAAAGGCACAAAGCCAATGCATAGGCTAATGAAGAATCTCTGGTAAGCCATATTGAAAATACTCTACTCATTTTTTACTTCCATTGAGAAGAAAGGTTGAAACCCAAGCCAAAACTTTGTATTATGCTTTCAATACTTAGATTCTTGTGTTTCAGGCCATGACATACATTTTTTTCCTTTTGGTGATTTTAATATTCTTTCCTCCTCTATGTGTAAACTCCTTTATGTATAAAAAATACGATGAAATGTTTGTTTTTCTCTTCATTTTTTGCACAGACTTAAAATAAAAAGAATCTATAGGCCACAACCTTTATTTTCTATAAATTGAAAACTTCAATATCAAGGGTTTTGAATGATGGCACCTCTCTAAGAACTTTGGGTCTTTAAACTATTAGGCTTAAAACCTGATTTGTTCATTTCTTGTGTTGTTTGAAAGAAACCAACATAGGTATTCTGGATACTGAAAATTTTACTATTGAGGGTTTTATTTTGAAAGCATTCAAAGTATTCAGCCCTCTAGGTTTCTATTTCTATAGCCATGTGATCATGGGTGTGAACCCTTGTGGGTATTTTGGCTTCATTCCCATTCAGGTTCTCCCTCTCCTTACAATATTTTGGGTTTGTTAATTTCTTCTCATATAAGGGGTTCCTTACACCCTTTATAACATTAGCATACAATCCATTGCTTTTATGGTCAGCCATACTTAGTAGTGTATAATAAATATCTCAAGAAATTTCCACATCATTTGCAAAAAACATAAAACCGTGCACTATCATTCCTATTCTTTATCCCACTATGATGATGATATTTCTTTGAAATGCTATGTATTTGGATCAAATAGTGAATACTTATTTGTATCAAGCACTTTAAGATATATATTAAAATGTGTTTTTCTTTGTCCCTCCATATTCAAAAGATGTATGCATTCTTGTGATTGAACCTTTTTCCAAACTAGATTTTCATGATCATCATTTTCCAACATAACTTTCACACTTGTAACAAAAATCTATACTTCTTAATATGTTACTTAAACGGATTAAAGAGAAACATCCTCAAAAGGCTTCAACCATAAGACATTTTTTGAAAGAATATTAGACTTGCTCTTGTAGCCCCTCCCCATGCTACTACCTATTAGAATTCATGTTATTTGATACATAAGCCAATGCATTATGCTGCCCAAATTGTCTCTTGTTGAGAGTATGACTGTCATCAATTTTCTCAACCAATGTTTGCCTCATCCTAGTATACTTCTTTGAATTTTCATTGAGAAAACTAGAACCATGTTGTCCTATCATCATGTTTCCTTCACAAACATGACTGATTCTTGTAAGTGATTATTCATTTGTTTGCACATTTGAAAACTACATGTACTTTGTTTCATTAGGTACTACATATGTGTCTTTCCTATCTTGTTGCATTGCTGCTCTCCATAGCTTATGACTGTTTAAATGAGATAATATTTATCATTTTATGATAACATTCTATAATGAATGAACATTATTTAGTTCTCTGAAGCATTATGATCTCATCATAACACTAAATGTTAGTATGTTGGGCTCAACCCTTGTGGGAGCCACACTTATCCTACATGTTGAAATTTAGCAGATTAAATCAGAAATACAAATGCACCTTTATTTGCACATGAATTTAACATTTTTAGTGGAATAAATGCATATATTGTATGTTTTTGATGACTTCAATGGTTTTTTGGGACATCCAGGGTATGCATGCTTGTTTAATGTAGATTGAGAGCAGTTTATATATGCATACGTATTTGTTCATGTAAAGTTGGAAACTTTTCTTTTCTTAGAGAAATGCTATAACACCATTGCTTATGAAAAATGCAAGATCTAGTGTAATACCCCTCATGTTACTGCCCCTCATGTTACTGCTTGATTCTTGACATTCTCTGTGGTTTTTGTTTGGCACATTGTGGTTTTGATGGTACTGTTGATATCATGTTGTGGTAGCTTAGACTGTTACTAATTATATACTCTTATGATGCCATGGATATTATGATGATATTTTATTATGATCATTTGATGAAATTATTTGGAATTCAGTAGACTAGAAAATAGTAATTGATGATATCAATGCAAATTAATGTAAATTTATAATGCTTTATATGATGATATGTTTTGGTGAGGGGACAGGTAGCATCACTCGTTCGCGAGCGCCCTGCTACACTGCAAATCCTTCTCACAATGCTTTGTAATTGATTTTATGTATGTATATTGTATATCACCTTGTTGGATGCAGGCTTTGCAGGAATAAGACTCGATTCCACCTATTTCGATAGGTCTGGGTGAGCATTGAACCAACCCAACGGCAGGAAGTTGAATAAAGGTGACATGAAAGTAACTCCGTTCCAAGGTGTCAACAGTCTTGTACCTTCTTGGTTTGTGCGTCTTGGTCATAGTCATTGTGTTGTTGCATTGGTCTTTGTATGTTATTGTGCTTTCATGACTTACTTAATGTGGTGTATGATTTTATATTGTGATTTAAATAATTAATCAATTAATAAAATAAAGAATAAAGTAATTAATAAATAAATAAATATTGTAGTAGTTTGCGAAAATATTTAATGTGTTTTGAAGAAAATCTTACAAATGGTTGTTTTTAATTATTTTACTGTGCAAGTATTTATTTAAATTGTTTGTGGAAATGATAAATAAATAAACAAAATAAAAAGCTCAATCTTTTGTGGAATTGAATGTAATTAAATTTCATTTTTGGAGAAGAGACTTTTGGTATTCGCTGGAAGAGGAAATGGAAGAGACTTTTGTGTGTGATTTTATTTAGGGGATTTTGTTGGTAAGGGGTTGCATTCTCTTTCCAACAGATTTTTGGGAGAAATTTGGCAGTCAATTTTTTGTTATAGTGTTGCATTCTTTTATTTTTCTGAGAATTCATTGAGGAGTAAGAATTGAGTTGAGGGAAGATCTTGGAGCTACTGCTGGGAAACAATCGTTGGCGGAGGATTGGATTGGCAAGAGGGATAGAGCTTCTACAGATCTTCTTCAAACGCAGGACGCCAGGTTCTTTTCTTATTTAATTGCTGTAGCATCAAATAAAATTGCAATTGATAGGAATTGTTTTGCTGTGTATGAGATTTTTATTTGGGGTTATAATTCAAATGTTTGTGAAAAGAAAATCCAATGGGTTGTTGTTTAATCAACAAAAATTTAACTGGGGATCAGGATTGCTGTTCGTTAAAATGGAATTGGTTGGGTTCTGGACTGTCAATTATTTAGATTGAAATTTCTGGGAGCTTGGGACTGTTGGTTATTTAAATAAGTTTTGGTTGGCCTTGAGAATAAACACTGTTATTGTTGTATTTTACTGGGAAAAGAAATAACTTTCTTTTATATGAACTTTGTATCTGTATATTTTTCCTGTGTATATACATCCATTATGTTATTAGGATTTGTATTTGAAATATATATATATACATATATATATATGTATAAATATATATATATATAGATGAATATATATATATATATATTATATACATATATAAATGTAATTATATTTATTCATTTACATATTTATGAAATTCCATAACTCTGTGTTCGGCCGTGCTCCCACGGATTAATATAAAAAAAAAAATAACTTTTGTTTTTGGGCCGACCGAATGGTGGTCCGGCCTCAGTCGTACCCACCATTCGGCCGTCTGAGGCTCGAGTGACAGTCTAAGGACTGTCCGCGGTAGTCCTTCGGACTGCTGTGTACAGTCCGTAGACTGTCCGCGGCAGTCCGTCGGACTGCTGTGACAGTCCACGGACTGTCTGGGCTAGATGGCTTTTAAAATTTCATTTGAAATTTCGTTTATTTTAAAGGGGTTTCAATATGCGAAAAGTCTTTTCTTTATTACATTGTTTGATAAATATTTAAATATATATATATCTATGTATATATATATATATGTATATATATATGTATATATATATATATTTATATATATATTTAAATATTTATTAAATCGTATAAGTTTCTGTAATCTTTAAGTGCACTGTTAAGTTAATTATTTTTGTTTACAAAATTCTTTTATTTTTGATATGATTAAAACATAATTGTATTATAGTGTGAATATGAAATTAGAAAGAAATTTCTATTAATTTGTTAAACTATAAACGTGATGGGATGATATAGTAAAAAGGCAGATTATGAATATGTATATATATGTCAGCATTGATTATTTATTTCTGGTTTTTAAGTGTGAATATATTTTAGGAATGGAATTTATTATGGAATCTATTTTGGAATTAAATAAGTTATTTCTTTTATTTTTATTCTTGAAATTGAGTCTTGTTGAATTGTTGGGTTCGGGACATTGTTAGTTCATTGATGTGGGAACCCGTTTGTGTTAACACTTTAGTCTTCCAGAGGATCAAGATTTTATTGAATTGATATCTTTTCATCTTGAGTTCTGTTAAGTTATGTGTTATATGTGGGGTGTACCGAATTATGAGATTATGTTATGGTATTAAATTTGCGAGATGGGTTATGCCTCGTGTATCATTTTTGTTGTTGCATTTTGACGTTTATGATTGGAATGGTACAACCCCTGTTTCTTTTTTTGATTTTGGTTGGGTCGCTAGGGAGAGTGGCTCCTCGTGGGGGCCGGCGCCCCGTTTAAGGGGAAGGGCTCAGGATAACCCACGAGTGAGTTAGTAAACAAGTGAAAATCTAATAATTAACTTAGGAGGGTTGGGTAGTAATATCATTATAAGATTTTAAAATGGATGCCTTGTCTTCATTTGTGCTTTCACAGACTAATGGAAGGTTGAGAAGGCCGTGGTTGGCAAGGTCGTGACCTCGTCTTCACGAGAGGTCTACGGCTCCGCATGAGTCACCCTATGGACTGGCGCCTCCAGTTGGGAGGAAGGGCACAGGATAGCCATAGATGGGGGCCGGCGCCTCCGGTTGGGAGAAAGAGCACAGGATAACCCATGTAGGACTATGTGATGACACTCTCCCCCAGTTGCCCATGTGTTTTATTTTATTGTGTTCCTCTGGAAGTAGGTTATGGGAGTTGGTTTAGATTGTTGTTTGAATTGATTTAAATTGATTTATGATTATCGTTTTAATATATCTTTAGTATGCTTTGTGGTCTTGTATGATCTCATTTATATTTGATTTACGATCTTGTATCTTTATGGTACTGTGATATGATGTTATTGTTGTTCATTATAATTTGGAGTATTGTGTTATGGATCTATGTTGGTACTTCTTGTATGTTTGTACTTCTGTTGTCAGTCTTGGTCGGAGTTACTTCTCTGTCACCTCTTAGCACGGGGGTGGTCGGGTGGAACGTGCTCCGCACACCATTGGGTTCCCCATCAGCGTTCGTTGGCTTCAGTCTCATCCAGTTGAAGATTTGCTCCAGATGATCTCTTTGTATTTTGATGATCTTGTATATTATTCATCCCACATGTTTGGGAATCATGATGTAACTATATTGATATGATGTAAGATCTGAAAGATGTTGTAATGTGGTTATCAACCTTGTAACTTTATTTGGCTATGTAATTTCTCATGGTTTTATCTTGTGATGGAATCTATGTATATATATATCTAATGTTGTCATTTATAGTTCCTTTTGATATCTTATGAGTTGATGTTTAGTAATGTCCTTTTCGATGTGACCTCGTGTTTCCCAAAGAACATAGTTGATTATGTTGTTTGTAATGGAATGAAATGAAGTATATGTGTATGTACATGATCAGTTAATATTTAGTATGTCGATTATTTGTTTTTCTTTAAAAAAAAAAAATATTTGCGTTCTTTAGTTGTTTGTTCTTTGGGAGGGCTTGCAGTAGTTACATCTAGTGGCAACATGAAGCTAGGAAGGGAAAAAACAAATTGGGACAATAGTAGGACAAGATGGCACAACATAACCAGTCATTCACATGCAATGAATGCTTTCCTTCTTTATATGCACATTCTCTTACTTATTCATGTATAGTATTTTCTTTATGCGTATTGAATAAGTTAAGTCAATCTCATGGCTTGTGTGAGATAATGTACACTTATACATTCAATAAAGATTACTTTGTTCAGAAAAGAAAGATTTGAATCATTCCTCTATTACATGCACTTGTATGAATGCATTAATTTATAATTGTAATATTTTCTCGATTATTCCATTTATGCATATGAAGGTAATGTAGGAATGATTTAAATGTACCTTTTGCTTAATTTTGAATTAACAAGCTCAACCTAATTGAGCTATAAGTGAAAATCTGGTACTATTTTTGGTGACATCTACTGCATGTTTTCTTACTAAACATTCTAACCAGTTGCCTAGACCTATCCTTGGGCATGGAGTCACTCAGAAACTAGGATCAATACTTAGAAAAACAAACTCAAAACTTTTGTAGCTCAAACTTGATAGTATGAATGACACTTTGGCATTTATTGAAAACAAAATAGTAGAAATGAAACTATTTATCTGTGCTAGAAAGAACTTAGGGAATGAAACTTGTAACTAAACTATAATGCAACAACACTTTATAGAAATAAGAAAACCTAACCTAGCATTTACAGAGGTATATCATACCTCAAAATAGTGTTTGAGGTGAATCCCATTAACTAGGATTGGAAAGATTTCTCCATCCATTTTTTATAACAAGAATGTGTTACGCTCCTTCCATTCAATAAGGATAAATTGGCCACTCTAGAAGTTTTCAAAATTTGAATGCTTACCTAGCCTACTCTTCAGCACTTCCCACTTATGCACCACATCACCCTCTCTAAAAAACTCTGGGTGTAGCTTTCTTATCAAAGACCCTATTTGTTTGGAGCTGATGATACTCTAAAGACTTCAGTGCTTTATCTCTTGTCTCTTCTAGCTCCATGAGCTCAACATATCTAATAGAAATTGGGTCCTATTCTTCAAAAATCTCTACCTGATGTAGAATATCAAGAGCTAGCAGCTCTACAGATAACGACAGTCTTGCCTCTTTTCCATAAACTACAACATATGGAGAATTTCCAATTGACCTCTTAGGAGTTATTCTATCTACCCACAGTGCAGATTTCAATTTGGTGTGCCAAACTCTTTGATTCTCTTCCATGATTCTTTTAATGATCTTGATCCAATTCTTGTTTGTAGTCTTAGCCAAATCATTACCTTGAGGGTAATAATTTGAAGAAGTATTCAGATGGATTGCATGTTTTACAACCCAATATGTGACTCTTAATCCCACAAATACAAGAGCATTATCTGAAGTGATGGAATCAGGAACTCCAAACTTGATTACTATATCTTCATAAAAGCTTAAAATAGGAGACTCATTCACTTCTTTCAAAGCTATTGCTTCTGTCCACCATGTAAAATAATCAGTTGTTGTAAGTACCCACTTGTGACCAACACTAGAAGGTGGATTTATTGGTCCAATAAAATCAATTCCCCATCTCATGAAGGGTTGTTCAACCTAAATTGGTTGTAGAGGAAAAGCTGGTAGCCTCTCTTTTCTTGCAAATAAAGCACATTTTAAACATTTCCTTTCTCAATCATGGGCATCCTTGAACAAGCTTGGCTAGTAATAATTGGCTCTCATGATTTTCCAGGTTGTTGTTCTTGGAGAAAAGTGATCTCCTGCAATTCCATCATGGAACTCATGAAGCACCTTATCAATCTGATTTATGTCAATACACCTTAATAAAACACCATTCAAATCTTTCTTGAAAAGAATGTTATCAATCAACACATATGGTATGGACTACAACAAAAAGTATCTTCTTTTATCTCTATGTAAACCTGGTGGACATTCACCAAAATATAGAAAATGGTTCATATCTTGAACCCAAGTTGCAACTAACACAGGTACAACATTCTGAGGCTTATTATCATTAACTAAAATTGTCTCTAATTCTAATTTCTATTTATCTTTAGGAGTTGAGGCTAACTATTCACACATTACTCTACCTCTGACAAGCTTTGTGATTTTGATGTCAACATCAAACTCCATAACTTCTGTGATGCACCCTGCTCTTTTCTCACTCAAGTCTTTGCTTAGCAGAAACTCTTTCACACTAGGGTGTGCAACCATAACATGTATCTTATTATTGGAGATTAGAGGATTAATTTTCATGAGACTTCTAATCACAAAAAGAACATGTTTTTCAACAAAGGTATACCTCTACTCATAATTAGCTAGACCTTGACTGAAAAAGGCTATTGGCTGCCCTAATTCATTATTATTTTGAACTAGTATAGCAGAAAATGAACTTATGCTACCAAAAGCATGCAAAATGAAGTCCTTTGAGAAATTTGGATTTACCAGTGTTGGAGTTGTTGCTAAAGCATCTTTGATTGCTTCAAAACTGTATTTGGCTTCTCTAGTCCAACTTAAAATTGCATTCTTCTTAAGCATGGAAGTCAAAGGTTGTAATAGATTTGCAATATCAGGTATGAACCTTCTCAAAAAGTTAATTCTACCTAAAAATCTCTATAACCCTTTCTTATGATTGGGTAATGGAAGCTCAAGTATAGCTTTAACTCTCTCAGGATCAGTAGTAATTACCTACTTTGACACTATGTGTCTTAACAATTTACCTTCACAAACAACAAAGATACTCTTTTCCAGATTGAGAGATATACCATACTCTCGAAAATTTTCAAAAACTTGTTTGAGATGTGATAAATGTTCATATACATTTTTAGAATATATTGTTATATCATCTAGATAAACAAGTAAAAATTTCTGAATTAAATTATGAAATGCCATATCCATGGCCATCTGAAATGTGGCACCAGCATTAGATAAGCCAAAAGGAATTCTCTTGTAGGCCATAGTTCCCCACTTTGTTGTAAATGATGTCTTATATTGGTCCACTTCCTTAACTAAAATCTGGTTATAACTAGAATAACCATCAAGTAAAGAAAATCTCTCTGAACAAGCAACAACTTGAAGAATTTGTTCCATGGAGGGTAATGGGTAATGATCTTTTAAAGATGCTTTGTTAAGATCTCTAAAATCTACACATAATTTTATCTCCCCATTTTTCTTTCTAACCAGAACAAGGTTAGAAACCCAAGAGGTGTGTTTGATTGGAAATATAATGCCCCCCTCAACTGACTTAGTCAGATCTTTAATCATTAAAGGCTCAAGCTTTGGGTTCAAAGGTCTCTGCTTCTGCCTAATAGGCTTAGCATAGGGTTCTAATTCAATTGTATGTTGAGCAATATGAGGGTCAAAACCCTTTAAATCAGAATATTTCCATGCAAAAACATCATGAAACTCTTGGCATAAAGCATTAAAAGCCTTCCTATTTTCAGTTGAATAAATTTTTCCTATCTTAAGAAGCTTACCTTTAAAGATTTCAATTTCCTCATAATGGTCTTCTTTGACTTGCATATTGATTTTACTTTTCTTAAGCTGATCATCAGTGTTGAAAATAGACTCCAAGGTAACTAAACCTGTGGGTAATTTATTTTTCTTCAATTGTATGATCTGATCATCATACTGTTGTTTAAGCTTCTCTTGATTCACTACATAAAATTGATCCTCTTCAAGTAGGAAAGATAAAATATGTTCATCACTATCAAATACTTTCCAGTGAACATTGTTATCTAGAATGGAAGGTCTGATTATTACTTTAACATACTATTGTACCTTGTCCTTCTTGATATCATTTGGAATATCAAACTATACACCAATGGCAGCAAGTTTGTTTGCATGTTTGTTTTTATTTCTAGGAATGGAAACTAGATTAAAAGCGCTGAACTCTTGAATTACATCCCAGACTCTATTTCTATATGACTTTAAGGCATCATTCTTAGCAACACTTAGGCCTCTTACCTGATTAACAATTAACTCACTATCTCTGTAGACCTTCATGAAATTTCTTCCTCTTTTCCTTTCCCATTCAAGACCTTGAATAACACCCTCATACTCAACAGTATTATTGGAACATGCAAAAGAAAAATGAAAAGAAGAATAGTATTTTTCACCTTGTGGAGACACAAGCATTGCACCCCCACCAGCTCCATTTTTACTTATGGAGCCACTGAAATACATCTCCCAAAGTTCATCTTGTTGCTTTAGCAACTAATCTACACTTTGTTCAAGGTTTGGAACCTCTGCATCAGGTTCATGTAGTACATAGATACCCACACCAACATCTTGTATATGATCATCAAGATTATCCACTACAATTTATGCTTCCCATTCATGTAACACCACATCAAGTACACCTTCAACTTGTAGCTTTTTAGTAGGAGCAAGCTCACTATCACTAAAAGCAACACAATTTGTGTCTACAGTAGTTGGAACAACATTAATTACACTTGTATTATAAGGTTCTATGTGATCCTTGGCCAATTTTTCAAACTTTATGGCAACCTTAGTTCCATATCTCATTCTAAATAACATATGTGACTAGTTAGAAGATACATAACCTCCTATCTTGGTTGTAAAGTCTCTTGACAAACACAAGGAAAAGAAAGGTGGTTGATCTATAACACATATATCTTGTGGAGCTAAAAATTTGGACAAGCATGAAGTGTAAGGATCAAGCCTTTGATGACACCTAATGTTTTAACTAAGGTTCCATCTAACTGAATGACTCCTTTCTCCAAAGGCTAATATTTTAGTCCTAGTTTATCTACAATTTTCTTTGTCATTATAGAGCTACTAGCTCCATTATCCACCATATAGTTATGGACTAATTTATCACCTATAATCATATATACATAAAATGGAGGTGGTTTGACATCCTTACCCATTTCTTTGCTGGTTTGTTTAATTTTGTGAGGATCATTTGTAAAAATAGCTATAACGTGACCTACTGGTGGCTCATCAAACACTTTCAAATTTGACAGAGCTAACTGTAACATGTCTTTTTGACTTGGGATAGCTAATGAGTCCCACATTGACATTGTTACATTCATCTTTTTTATGTTATCAATAATATTAAAAGGCACAGCCGGATTTACCTTTTGATGGACCTTTACACCAGCATGATCCACTTGCATGTGTAGCTGCTCCTTGGTAGCTCCTTGCTAATTCCTCTACAAAATGTGAGGCACTTGTGATGTAGATGGTTCTACAGTTGTTGCTTTTCCTTTATCAACTTCTTTCTCAATTTCAAAGGCTCTTTTATTTCCTCTTATGTTTGCAACAATTGAAGAATCATTTGCATTAACTCCACAAAACTCTTCTCCCTACTAGTTTAATAGAGTAGCATCACTTGGAGGTTCATCATGCTACTATGGATCTCCATCACTAGGTGTAATATATTGTGAACTTGAAGCACTCTACACCATCAATTCTTGATTTATAAGTCCATTTGAGCATGTGGCTTGATTATGTCGTTGGTTGCATGGATAACACCATTCACAATCTACAACCAAGTTTTTCTAAATAGGAACAATGTCCCTAGCTGCACTAATATGAGTAGGATTATATATTTGAAAAGGACTTGTGTTAATATTTTGCCTTGGACATTGGTAGTTACCTTGGTATTGTTGTTGCTGACCTTGATAAGGCTAATTTGTAGCCTGATTCTACTATTGAAAAGGTCTGATATGAGATTGTTGCTTCTCTAAGTTCACCAACTTCTTATCAAAATTATGAAGTAGAATTTTTATCTCTTGTAGCTCTTGAGATTAGCTTGGAGTAGCATTGCCTTGACTAATAGTAGTTGGAACAGTAGCTGGTAACATTGGTACAACTGGAAAAGTTGTAAAAGGTGGAATATGCAAAGGAATATTAGGATGGATATCTAGAAAGATAGGCATTGGTGGCCTAGGAGAAATCTTACCTTCCTGAATTAAATAGTTTTTTTCCCTGATTGCTACCCCATATGCATCTGGTAAAGACACTCCTCCCATTGATGGTGTCATGACCGCTATTTCACTGTTTAAAGATTTCAGATAGTTAAAGAAAGAATGCTCAGGAGAAGGCCTCACCATAGCTGGGATTCTATCCCAAGTCTTCCAAAATCATAAATTGAAATCTATCATTTTCTCCTGAGGAGCTCTCTTTATAGTTGTTAACTGCTCTACCAATGATAGGTGATCAAATTTGTCCTAGAATTGCTTATGCAGTTTATCTCCCAGTTCATCCCAAGTTGCAATGGACCCAACTTGTAGACCCCTAAACCACTACAAATCCTTTCCTTTAAACAATGCAACAAGTAGCCTTACAACTTCATCCCCTTGAGTTACGTGGTGCACTCCACATAATGATGCTACATCCCTTATGTGCTCAATGGGGGTTGTTTGATCCTCGCCAGTGAAAATTAGCAAGTTTTTAAGTGTAGATACTAGTATGTCATTATGTTGAGCCAAGTTTAATGGATTGCCTCCATTAAATGGCACAAATGGTTGATTTCTTTCCATTGAAGGTTGATGAGATGGATTGATTTGAGTCTAAACAGTAGAAATTAAAGTAGTTGAACTTGAAAATACAAGTAGAACACCTGAAGAATTAGAAAATATGAATTTCTTCGGGCTGCTAGATGGTGATCTTATTGTTCTAAGGCTTGGTGAAGCAAAACGAGTCTTACTCTTCCTCCTTGATGGTGAGAAGGAAAACTCTTTCCTTACACTAGGTGGTGTCAACTGAACTATCTTTAATGGATGGGTTCTTTTTGTTGTTCTGCCTTGTCTTCTAGGTGGTGATAGTTGCAAATACTCAAAATCCTTTGAACTTCTTGTTTGTATCCTTCTCATGTGCTACAACAACACTAGCTTTACTCTTCTTCCACTTCATAGAGTCACCAGATATGCTAATAAAAACTCTAGAAAGATTTGAAAATCACTAGTTGCACATCAAACTAGCAAAACACATTGATGGACATGTCCCATCGGGCATTCCAAAATTGTTATTAGCTAAGCTTGCACCCGAACTGAGTTGTGAAACTCAATTAGCTAAAAAAACATGGAAACACTTCTAGGTTGTGGGGAACGTAATGGTTGAAGTGAATCTTCAAATAGGCCAACTTCCTAGCTATTAATATCGCCCTAAAACTACTAATCTTTGAGGAAAATGGAGAAGGAAAAAACATGAAACAGAAAAACTAAAAAATTGAATTTAAATGTTACACCAAACTAACAAGGATAATGAAAATTAGAAACTTTAACACTAGGCTTCAACTAATAGGAACTAAGATTGCACAATTCATTTTGTGTGCTTTTGGATAAGTTCTTCACTAAGGGGACTGAACACAAAAATACTAACTAAATGGAAGATTAACTTCACAATTAGCAAGAAAAATGCATTCTTGGCACAAATAGTAACCTGCTTAAGCACACTATTTGTAGAAAGGTATAATTTATGAGACAAAGCTAGAAGGAAATTATGAAATGTTTCACAAGAAGATTGATCAAATCATTTAACATACACAAAGCTGCAAAGAACAAAAAGGAAAAAAAATTATTACTAGTAATAACAAAGGTATCATCTATATTTCATATCCAAAATGAGTTACAAAGCATGCTCAAACTATCAAAGGACTACAAAAGTCTCTATCTCCATAAATTACATAAGAAGAAATTATCTCAAATGAGTACAAAAGGGAATATAAGTATACAACTCTAAGTGATTCCACTAACCAAGGGTCTAGGAACCACCTTGGGTCGGATGGAATCTAAAAGACAAAAATATAGCACCTAAGTCTACATGAAAAGAGCCCATAATGGGTGAAAAGTCATACAAGAATAAATCCATCATGATGAGTCATCAAACAACCCCTAAAAAACTTAAAAAGAAATAAAACACCTCTTAGATTCTCTCAAAATGTTTGCAACAAACTCATACACTCTCCTACATACTCTCAAAAGAATCAATATAGCTCCAAACAACTTCTCCGTAATCAACTAAATCACCCTCATTTGCATTTAAAAGATAAAAAAATAACATAAAGGTTTATAACTACACCTTAAAGTCATTTGTTATCACATTAATATATATGCAAAAATACATGGGTTAACCACTAAAAGGATCGATGCATATAAAATGGAGAAATGGAAGCTCCAAAATGCAAAAGAATAGGATGTATAGATGTGATGTTGGAAAACATGAGCAAAGATTTTTGAAAAGCATCTAAAATTCCCAACGCATAAGGCATAAGAAATAAGTCTTAGCCCACGAGCTCGAAAGTTACACCTACATTTTTGAAAACAAAGGTAAAAAAAATACCTTTACTTGTCGGCTAAGATTAGGGTAAGAAAAACTCATGACAAAACCAATGCAAGCATAATGAGAGGTATTTCATTTCACTTAGAGCTTTCAGAAAGCTCTGCCTAGCCACCAACACTCCCATTGTTAGGGTTTATGTGAAAGCTCAAAGGCCTTTTGATGGATTTTTAGCTGGAAAAAAACATAGACACATTCTCATGTTCCTCCTCTATGTTGACTACTTCTCTTAGCAATGGATTTATGAGCATATCTTTAGAAACTATAGGAATAAACCTCATCCACAGAGGAACAAAGCCAATGCACATGCTAATGAAGAATCTCTGGTAAGACATCTTGAAAATACTCTACTAGTTTTTGACTTCCACTGAGAAGAAAGGCTCAAACCCAAGCCAAAACTTTGTATTATGCTTTCAATACTTAGATTCTTGTATTTTAGGCCGTGACATACATTTTTTCCTTCTAGCGATTTTAATATTCTTTCCTCCTCTATGTGTAAACTCCTCTATGTATAAAAAATACAATGAACTGTTTGTTTTTTTGTTCATTTCATATATTTCTCTTCTTCTTTTTTCATAAAATTAAAAGAGAAAGAATATATAGGCCAGGACCTTTATTTTCTATAAATTGAAAACTTCAATAGCAAGGTTTTTGAGTGATGGTACCTCTCTAAGAACTTTGGGTCTTTAAACCCTCGGGCTTGAAACCTAATTTGGTCATTTCTTGAATTTTATGAAAGAAACCAAGATAGGTATTCTGGAGACTGAAAAATTTACTATTGGGGGTTTTATTTTGAAATTATTCAAAGTATTCGGCCCTTTGGTTTTATATTTCTATAGCCATATGATCATGGGTTTGAACCCTTGTGGGTATTTTGGCTTCATTCCCATTTAGGTTCTCCCTCTCCTTGAAATATTCTAGGTTTGTTAATTTCTTCTCAAATAAGGTTTTCGTTACACCCTTTATCACATTAGCATACAGTCCATTTCATTTTCAATCAACCATACTTAGTAGTGTATAAGAAATATCTCAAAACATTGCCTCATCATTTGCAAAAAACACAAACCTATGCACTATCATTCCTATTCTTTATCCCACTATGATGATGATATTTCTTTGAAATGTTGTGTATTTGGATCAAATAACTTGAATACTTCTTTGTATCAAGAACTTGAAGATATATATTAAAATGTTTTTTTCTTTGTCCCTCCATATTCAAAATATGTATGCATTCATGTGATTGAACCTTTTACCAAACTATATTTTCATGATTATTGTTTTCCAACATAACTTTCTCACTTGTAACAAAAATCTATACTTCCTAATTTGTTACTTAAATGGATAAAAAATAGACATCCTCAAAAGGCTTCAACCATAAGAATTTTTTTGAAACAAGATTAGACTTTCTCTTATATCCATTCCCCATGCTACTACCTGTTAGCATTCATGTTATTTGATACATAAGCCAATGCATTATGCTACCCAAATTGTCTCTTGTTGAGAGTATGACTGCCATCAATTTTCTCAACCAATGTCTGCCTCATCCTAGTATACTTCTTTGAATTTTCATTGAGAAAACTAGAACCATGTTGTCCTATCATCATGTTTCCTTCACAAACATGACTAATTCTTGTAAGTGAATATTCATTTGTTTGCACATTTGAAAACTACATGTACTTTGTTTCATCAGGTACTGCATATGTGTCTTTCCTCTCTTATTGCATTGCTTCTCTCCATAGTTTATGACTGTTTAAATGAGATAATATTTATCATTTTATGATAAAATTCTATAATGAATGAACAACATTGTTTAATTTTCTGAAGCATTATGATCTCATCATAACATTGAACGTTATCATGCGAGGCTCAACCCTTGTGGGAGCCACACATATCCCACATGTTGAAATTTATCAGATTAGATTAGAAATACAAATGCACCTATATCTTCACATGAAGTAAACTTTTTTAGTGGAATATATGTATATCCTGAATGTTTCTGATGACTACAATGGTTTTCTAATACATGTAGGATATGCATGCTTATTTAATGCAGATTGAGATTATATTATATATATGCATAGTTATTTGTTCATGTAAAGTTGGAAAATTTTCATTTCTTAAAACATTGCTCCAAGACCATTGCTTATGACAAATGAAAGATCTACTGGCAACATGAAGCTAGGAAGGACAAAAACCAACTTGGGACAACAATAGGACAAGATGGCACAACATATCCAGTCATTCATAGGCAATGATTGGTTTCCTTCTTTATATGCACATTCTTTTACTTATTCATGTATATTCTTTTCTTTATGTGTATTGAATAAGTTAACTCAATCTCATGGCTTGTGTGAGATAATGTACACTTATACATTCAATAAAGATTACTTTGTTAAGAAAAGAAAGATTTGAATCCTTCTTATGTTACATGCACTTGTATGAATGTAGTAATTTGTAATTGTAATCTTTTCTGGATCATTCCATTTATGCATCTAAATGTAATGCAGGATTGATTTAAATGTACCTTTTCCTCAATTTTAAATCAAGAATCTCAACTTGATTGAGCTATAAGTGAAAATATAGTAATAATACTATATATATCCACATTCAATTCACATATAGCCATTCATAATTACCATCATATTGATAAGTGTTTAAGTGTGGTAAATTTGTACATGCACATATACATGTAGTTATATCCCATTAACATGAATTTGCATCTATATATATACACATACTTCCACATGCATCCCACTTGTCAATATAATTGTAATAGTACAAGAATGATCTCAAAATATCAATAGATAAACATCACCCAATAATGTTTGTAGTAGTAAACAAGACTCTTAAATGCAAACATATCCACTAAGGATGACTTACCATCTACTCACAAATTGACTCAACTCAATAATTCTAATGTGGTGTGTGTATATGCTTAGATAGTTTACTTTTACTGATTACGTTACCAAGATCCTCTCCTGAGTGATACTTCCCCTCCACCTAGAGGAATAGAACAGATACCTCCATCACTAACACATGCACATGGTAGTCAATTGTTCACAACATATTTAGTATATATAAGCATCTCCAAAGTTAGAATAATAATTAAATAACCATCCATTCACATATATGCAATATTTCTCCATGAAATAACATCAACTAAGATAACATCAAATGAAATGACATTAAATGAGATAACATTCACATTGATAACAAGGTACAAGCATAATTTATTCATCTCTAGAATTCACATTACATTCATATTTACCCTATGTAGTAATAGTAAATAGTAACTTCACAATTGGGGTGTAACATACTTCCCCCCTTATGAATCATCATTCTCGATAACTTTAGGTATTATTATAACATAAGAACTATCAACACATTGTTCAAACATTGTCAAAAGAATTAAGAATATGAGGAAATTAATTCTAAATTTCCACATGGTCCTCCCAAGTAGCTGAGTCTTTTGTGTATTGGTCCCACTAGACTTTGTACTACAAGACTTCTTTGTTATGCAATCCTAGCTTATGTGTTCCTAGCACCTTGATAGGCTCAAGAGTTACTACTCTAGGGTCTCATACTTGTATAGCAGTCCAATAAATTACATGATTATCCCCTGATATATACTCTTTAAGGTAGGACACCTAGAAGACTTTATACATTTTGGAAAGAGCTGGTGGCAACGCGATTCGATGAGCTACTAGATTGACTTCCTCTAGAATCTCAAAAGGTACAACGTAACATGGGGCTAACTTAGAAGACTTTCCAAATTTAATGGAGCTCTTATGAGGTTTCACACTCAACAATACTTTGTCAACTAAGGAAAAAACATGGGGCACTCTCTTAGCATCAACATAGCTTTTCTATCTATTGTTAGCTCTAACTAACCTTTGCTTAACAATTCTAACTTGTTCCTCCATTTCAGCCAACATTTCTAGCCCAAGACTCACCCTATCCTCAATTTTATCCCAACTTATAGGGTTTGGAATTTTGTGTTGCAAGTATGAGTAAGTTTGTGTGGTGTCATTAATGTCAACATAGTATGTAGGATGTTGCAGGTTGTGCATGTATAGTTGAGATGCTGATGATATGTTGTGAGTACATGGAGCTATCTTTATGATGTTGTAGATGTGTTGATATGATGGGTTACTAAGTGCTTTTGAGAAATATTGAAGACAAAGTTGTGTATGTGTTCAAAATGTGCTCTAGTTTGTGCTCCACATTTATTCTATGTTGATCCTATTCTTATGTCAATCTGAAGTGTTGATTATGGGAATCTGTTGGTGATATATCCTTAATTATAGCTTCTAGTTTGTTGGAAAGTGAAAGTCGTGTTCACCCGGTGTGTGAACTCATTTGGAGAAAAATTTGTTTGTTTGTATGGGAGAAATTTTTCTACTAGCAATTCTTTCTTTGGTTTATTTCAGATCTTCTGAGATCTAGAAGGTGGCTTGTAAAGGTGTTATCTATGTTCTAACAAAGGTGTTCATTCTTTGCTGCTTTGAAAGACAAGTTTCAAAGTTCTTGTGTATGTTTGTTTAGTCTAGATGGACTAATTGAAGGTGTTCTATGTATGAAAGGTTGTTGCACATGATGTAGATGTATCTGAAGGTATCTAAGATGTGTTCTCGTGCATGGTGAATTTTGTTACATCATCTACATGTTATCTTCCTCTTGGGAAGTGTGTAGTTCAAAGTTCATTTTTGTTTTCATTAGATTGGGCAAGCCTGGTGTTTACACTTCATACGAAGGATTCAGAATTAATTAAGGAAGCATGCGATTGATTTGAGACATTATTTTGGGTATTTGTTAAGTAATGGCTTGCTCCACTCTCATTCCTTTCCACCACAGGAGTGTTGAGTTGCTGGCCTAATTTGAATTTATGAAATAAAGCATGTGCAGCTGACCTTGGAGAAAGTTTCTAAGGTTGAAGAAGGTATAAATACAAGTTGAGATGTTGTGAATGAATCGATCAAGTATTCCAAAAGTTTGAAAAGAAAAGTTGTGTGAAAGTGAATTGAGGCAGTTGTACTTTAATGTGGTAGATTCTTGAAAGCAATGAGTTGATGGTATCTACAATTCTTCTGATCAAGGTTGTGAATGTGTGTAATCTATTGTGGTGGATCCTTTTATCTTTTTTATCTATAGGCAGTGAGCCTTTCTATCTAGGAAATGATCCCTTGGTAGTGAGCCTCTTTTATTTGGTTTTGCTATTACTTTTCTGTGAGTTAATAATCCTCACTATGGTTTTCCCTCATTGGGTTTTCCATGTAAATACGGTGTTTCCCATGTTGATATTGCTTTCAGTTATTTGCAGAACACTATTCATACTTAATAAAAAAAAATAATAAGTGGAGAAGAAATTGATAAGTGTTTGAAGATTTGAGTTTGTGTTTGGTGAAAAATGATTGCACCCCCTCTCTCAGGTTGTCTTGCACCTTTCAACAATTGGTATCAGATCTTTGGTTCCTCAAAAGTGATCTTAACCACTTGAGGTAGATCTGATGGCACACAAATTGGCAATCCCTATGTTTGATGGATCTAACTATAGTGACTAGAAAGTACAGATAAGAGGTTATGTAATCTCTCTTGGTTATAAGACCTGGAAGGCTATTAAGATGAAGTATGTTGCATCATAAAGTTTTCCTACTACTACAAATGAGGTTTTTTCTTATGAGGAGAATGAAAAAGTGAGTTATGTGATCTACAGTGCTTTATCTAAGATTGAGTGGACAAAAGTTATTTCTTTAGGTACTACTTATGAAGTTTGGAAAAAGTTGGAAGATATTTATGAAGGAAATGATAGAGTGAAATAGTCAAAGAAGCTAACAACAAAACATAGATATGGTAATTTCAAAATGGAAGAAGGTGATTATATTGCAATATATTTTGAGAGGGTTGATATTGTAGTGAATGATGTGAAAGTTCAACAAGGCACTCTGACTAATGAATATGTGATGGAGAAGATCTTGATGACCCTTCTAGAGAGTTACAATGATAAGGTTTCAACTATTGAAGAAATGTATGATCCTAAGAAGTTTACTAAAGAACAACTATTTGGAACCATGACTGCATTTGAGATGAGAAACTTTGGAAAGAAAGAGAAGACTTGATCAAAATTTAAAGCAACAAATACTGAAGATGATCTATATAGTAATGGTTC
Organism: Sequoia sempervirens; assembly: GCA_007258455.2. Taxonomy (NCBI): domain Eukaryota; kingdom Viridiplantae; phylum Streptophyta; class Pinopsida; order Cupressales; family Cupressaceae; genus Sequoia; species Sequoia sempervirens. The sequence continues at coordinate 28,760 of VDFB02101758.1, forward strand.
AGATGAGTTGGAAGCAAACTTTACAAGGAAGTTGAAAAAAGCTACTAGTAAGTACAAAGGTATGTTTCCATTTAAATGTTTCAGTTGTGGTAATATTGGTCATTATGCTTCAAGATGTCCAAATAGAGTTGTACATAAGAAGAAAGACAATAATAAATACCACATAAGGATAAGAATTTCAAAGCTATATTATGTTAGAAAGAAGTTGGGGAAATATCTGATGATGAGATCTAATTTTAAGAATTGTTGATGATGATGAGTGCTTGTTTCTAGCTTTAGAGAATAAATCTATGTCTACTAACTTTGGACGATGTGTAAGGGAAACTAGTCTAGAGAACAAGAAGGATGAGATGGAAGGTACTCTGGTTACTGCATTTCATGCTAGACAAGATGAAGACTATTGGGTGATTGGCTGATTAAGATTGCTCTAATCACATGGCTTGAGAGATAAAAGTAAGTTGATGGCAGAAAAATATTATGGTGGTTTAGTTATGTTTGGAGATGATTAGGAAGACTAAGATTGTGAGGAATACACAACAACACTAGTGATGTCTATTATGTTAAGGGCTTAAAAGCATAATATTTTTGAGTGTTATATAAAATGTGTAGAAAAGGTTTCAAGCTTGTGTTTTAGGACAACACGTGTGAGATCAGAAAATGGTTTGGAATTGTGATTGCAGCAGGAAGAAGAACACATGGAAATATTTATCAACTTAAGGGTGTTGATGGTCAATGCCTAGTATCTCTAGTTAATGAAAGTTGGCTATGGCATTGGAGGATGGGACATGTAAATTTTGATAATTTGTCGGGGATTAGTTCAAGAGGTTATGCGAGATCTACCTAGAATCACAAAGCTTGCTAATACTATTTGTACAAGCTGTCAATTGGGTAAATAGACAAGATGCAGTTTTAAGGGAAAAGAGCAATCTACTACCAAAATGTTTGAATTAATTCATACTGACCTTTGTGGTCTGACTAGAACAAAAATCCTAAATGGTGATAG
>VDFB02101759.1:0-52793 GCA_007258455.2 Sequoia sempervirens
TGTTTCCTCATCTCGATAGCTTGAACATGTGAATACTATTAGCTATAAAGGATATGATAAAATTGAATGTTGGTTCGAAAGTATTATCATTAATTATTTTCTGTGGATGGATTCATCGTTGGCTGGAATGATTAGTCTAGAAGAAAATGTTCAATTAATCTGGTTGGGTATCTATTATAATTAAGCTGCAATAAAATCGAAGTTAGTCTCTTCTGTTGCTTCGTGGCTTACATCAAATTTCTTGTGTCAAAACTTAAGTCTTCATTGGTCTGGCAACCAATGCCATCCTTGATGATAACAAATTCCTCTTTATTTTATCATCCTTGGTGGGTTAGGGATCTCACTCGAGCACTGCTACCCTTTGTCTAATGAGCTAGTATAGTCTTAAACAACACGTTCCTTTCCAATCTTGGGGTCAAGTTTTGACTTAGAACTTGAAAACTTGTGGGGACTATATTCTGAATTTATTTTCCAATTCTTGGAAAGCAGGGGGACTATCTTGATACTCCCTGACAATTCAATCTAACCTAATCAAGCCAAAGCAGGCCCTTGCATACATTATCTCTGTTGAGTTTATGTCTTCTTCGTTTCCTTGTTGTGACCAAGCTTGGAATTGTAAATGGGAATTGCTAGGCTTTAAACTGAACAACTTCCAATTGTGAAACTTGGGAAGGACAATCAATATATATTTTCAGACAATCTTGTCTAATCAGTGAACAAAATCTTGACCTGGTTATCATTCGTACTGCTGATTATATCATATAAGAATATTTATTGAGATCTTGAAAACTCGATCCTAACCCGAAGGTTACTGTTGCCTAGAGTTGTTGAGAATAACAATTGTATCAACTTGAATGGGAACAGATTATGAGTTTCCTTTGTGACTTGAAACTTTATTTATGATCCCTTGGGAGGAATGAGCTTGTCTAAGCCCAGCAATCTTTTCATCTAAACTGTAAATCTAAAGAATATGATTTTGAACTCAGAACCCTGTTGCAAGATGAATCTTGGAATAAAATATATTAAAAGAGAAATGGAATTTATTCTGGGAATTATAATTTAAATCTTGGAACAAACGACATCTTGTCGAGCAAGGGTGAATGCTGACGGCACAGTAGTGCCAGAGACATCGACATGGGAGTGTCAGAGATATCGGCACAGGAGTGCCAGTACTATTAAAATCCTTGGCCAAGGTACGATGCTAGATTCAGCATCTGTCAGCTATCAAGTATCGGATATACCACTGATCAGAGTGGCCTTTCTAGTTGGGAGGTACCCTTAGTTAGGTCGATCAGGAGGTATAGGTACTTGGCACCAGGCTTAGAGGCATGATGATAAATTGATCCATGTTGATTACCCTCGTGAAGGGCGGGTTCTTCAGTTGAAGAAACTCGGGAGACCAGTAGGTCTTGGTTGGGCGGTAAAGCCCCTGATGATAATTCTCTTTCCCTCGATAAAGATTTCCTAGTATGATAGTATGGAGATGATCTCAAATGGATTTCTTCCTCTCTCGTAAATCTAGGTACATGCAATGGTAATTGAATTTCTTTTTCATCTATGCCATGAATGCTATTCTTTATGTTAATGAACATTGAAAGATTCTCAGATACTTAGTGAGATAGCTACTTGAATTTATTCAGCTGTTATATTGTTTCATAGCTGTAGTAATTATTCGTGATCTTCTGGAAGCAAAGAAAAGTAATTATTATTCTTCTGCAAATTCCTGTTAGATGTTTATAGTTAATAGTTTCTTTTCAACTGAAAATGAAATTAAAAGTTAGTTGATGAAGTGTATAATGTAACGACATCTGTATTGAATTCTCTTTTAGCTGCAAATGAAGCCCTAGTTTTTATAAGTAGGAGAAAGATGCGAATTGGTTAATCATGCCCTAGTAATTATTCTCTTTTTAGAGTGATTATCTTTATTTTGGGAAAACCCTAGTTTGACAGTTATTTAGTTTTAATCTTTTGTGAGACGGTTGATGGAAACAGTTAGATGTTACCTTTCAGCTGAAACTGAAAACTTAGAAGTTAGTTGGAAATTTAAAATGAATAGTTGAAACGATTTGGAAACCCTAGAATGAAAACAAGTTAGTTGTTCTTCGGCTGAAACGGATAGATGGTTGAATTTTTAAAACCGTAGACCGGATAGGTTGTTACACTATGATATAAAGTGCCATGGGGGTTGATGTTTGCCTTTGTTTGCCTTCATACCTTTTTCATGCGTATGTGACTTTTGGTTTCACATCCTTTCTATCAGCTTGTACTTTCATGTTTGCACCTTTCAGATGCTCTTGGTTCCTCTTAATGCACTACTTTCAGGCATCCAGTTTCAGTGTACCTATCACGCCTCTCCTTTTTCAACATTATGGGGGGGTTTCTACTGTTGGTGTTAATGCTTCCTTGGTTTTGATGGAGTGAGCTATGTATACATTATTTGTTCCTATGTACTAGGCGGATGCAGCGGCTGGTTACCCATGCATTTCGGTGAGATGGATCACTTACCATATGGACACTCTTACATTCCTATTTTTTGGAGGCGACCTTCCACTTTTTCATGATCAGTTCTTCAGAATTTTGGTACCTTTACCATTTGTATTTTCGAGTTCCAGGTGTTTGCCTTTGTTTGCCATCTGATTCGAGTAGTGTCGTTGGGGGCACTCATGCAGATTGTTGTCTTCTTGATCCTGATCATCATATCTTCAGAGGAGGTTCTTCGGCACCGTAGGAGTCATCTTTTGACAGAGTTTGCTGCTTCTTCATGCTTCTGTGATGTTCTACATCTTCTTTTTCAGGACATTTCCTTGATTTGGAGGCTTTTTAGTCCTTCAGTCATCTTTGATCTGTTTTTGGAGTAGAGTTTTTCCCATGAGGTTTTCTCTATTTCTCCTCTTTATAGAGATCTTTTGTTTGTACATGGGTACCTTACTTGGCCTTGTTTGCCAGGACCCATCTTTGCTTTCATGCATCTTTTTCTTAGTGTTTTAGCTACTTCCTAAGTTCATCTTAAGGGGGGGTGTTAGAGTAATAAGTTGTTTTACTTAATTAATTTAATCATATTGGTTAATTAATTAGAAGTCACTATCACTTTAGTTACTTAAAGCTAAACTACGAGGGCATATTAATAGTGGTATTCATTATTAAGTGTACCTACTAAGTTTCCCTTTTAGGGTTTCTTGATCTTTCCTTTCTGGGATTGATCATGTATAATTATCAGGAGAATATCTGGCTTTTATATCTTTGCGGTTTCTCTCTGTAGCTTTTTCTTGTTGAAGATAATTGCATATTGTTTTCTTGAGATCTCTTGTGTGGAAGGTGTTTTTGTTTGTTGTTTGATCACGGCTCGTGGTTTGTGCTTGTTCACAATTACAGCGGTGAGCACAACACAGACTTGTAGCCTTGATGAGACCGGTGACCAAGTATTCGGTGGTGGAATTGAAACCATCATGTCAGGGAGATGAGCCAATGAGGAAAGGCAATAATATGATTTCTTTTAGGCAGAATGATGGTATTCCTCCAATCTTTGGCATCCCATTTAGGATTGAGTTGAGATTGGCCGAGAAAGAGGAAAAGTAGTTCAGTATGAGCCTATTCGGAGAGCGGAGGAGAACCATCTAAGCTCCATCCGAATATTGATGACTGGTGGCCACATGAGAGAGGAATCCTTGGTTGGAAATGATTGGAGCCTACACGCGGTCAAGAGAGAATAATAGACTGTTCGGTTGGATAGATGGGCCTCATCTCATGGGCATATTGGTTGGATAATGGGGTGGAAATCCCGAGATGATGACTTGAAGAGGAATGATTTCATAGCCGGAGGAGTCTTAGGATGACCCCAATGACGTTCGGAGAGATGGCTGACGGCCCTACCATTCCGGATTGGCTGATAGAAAGGATGAAGATTCAGGCACCAGAAGAAGCCCAAGAGGAAGATGATACTGCGGATTTCTTGGCAAGGTTGGAACAGGTTGCAATTAAGAAGCCTGCCAAGAAATTTTCCACCATTTAGCGAGACGAGGCAGGCAGTCGTTCCATACACATCGCAGTACCGACAGTGGATAAGCCACAAGATGAGATCACTCCCCAAGAGTACGCCATAACCACTATAGATCTTGGCCCAACCACAAAAGGTCAAGAAGTGGAGGAACTAGATAATTAATCTCAAGCATCCAAAGGGGCCCCGGGAAAAAGTGGCAGAAGGAATATAAAGAGTTAGAGCAGCTGAAGGAGTACATACGGCATCTGACTCAGCCACTTGATCAGGGTGATGCGGTAGCTCCTCCCCTCCTCAATCCCTCACAGGAAATAGCCAAGGATGTAGAGCACGGGATGGTAACAGCCAAGGAGGCTCAGGAATGGATGGTCAGCGAGGGCACTGAGGCAGCCTCGTTCATGGAGAAACTGGCACTTGCCTATAGGCAAACCTCTTCTTTTCTTTCCAGACTTGTTGATATGGCAGAAACTTGGGACCTCCAGATATTGAGGAGAACATTCCATGCTTGAGGGGGATCTGAAGAGTTCCAAGAGAAGAAGTTAGTTAGAAGAAGATTTGATTATAGGGCGGCTATGATTTTCTCCCCATTAAAAGTGGTTTAGACAATGATATCACGGAGAGATTCTAGAAGTGAGTGGGTGAATTTCGAGTTGAAGAGCAAGTCAAAGAAATCCGGGAGAAAATTTATATGATAGCTGCAGAGGTGTTTGACCGTGAGATGGTCCGGAAAAACGACATGCAGCTGGAGAGGTTGAAACATAAGGTTCAGGAGGTTTTCTTCTCTACTACTGGACCAATTATGAGACAGGATTTCATAAAAGTGGCAAATCTTTGGGCCATCCGGAATGATTTTGTGAGGTAGGAGGCGGATTGGGAGAGCACCTTCGCCAAATGTGCTGAAGACTTGGATGGACTTGAATTCAGGATTAGCATGCTGCCGCCTGTCACAATGGAGGAAGTTGTCACGGTCGTGTCCAGGTTCATCAAGCACAATGCTGCCCAAGAAGATAGGGACGCCTCTCCTTGATGATAGCTCCAACTGCCACTTCTCTGCCTGTTACTGATTGTTTACTGATTGACAACTGATGTTATTTTGGGCAACCCTAATTAGGGTTGAGTTGTATTAATCTTGGCCATTGATGTTGATTTAATCTTGGCCCTTCATTTCATTTTGAAAACTCTATTTAAACTGGTGATCTCTCACTTTCATTTGTGTGGAGATAGTGTATGAAATTGTTGCATTGAGACTATTTCCGATAATAAAAACTCTTATGCATGATTTGCTTTGAATAACTTTTATTGTCAAGTAGTAAGCAAGGTTACATAACTTCTTCTACCATAGATTAGAGTTAGAATTAAGTTAAGTAGAATTTGCTTTTGAATATTGGTTAACTGAATGAGAGATTGATCGTATAGATTCAATGGTGAAATATTGCTCATACTTTCTTCGAATGGATGATTTGCATTCGATGCGTAAAGTTAGCCTGAGCTTGTAATTGTAGAAGCTTAACTTCAGTCTCATTTGAGGCTTGAAAATCATTATCACACCCCTTGAAGATTGCACCCACTTTGCGTAAGTTGTCCCAGGGAGGCGAAACAAAGTGCGGTTGTCCCTTTCACCGAATCTTTACTGTCTCTTAAATTCCGAGGCGTAGAATAGATCCCCTAAACCTTTATCCTTTTTCCTTTTTTTTGAGATCCAAATTGGAGTCCTAATTGAAGAAGCCTTTAATGATAAATCTGCCTAAGTCCTGTTGTGACCTTTTTCACACATCGCCCCATTGCAAATGGCGACCCCCTGTTTTCGCTTTTTGCCTCGGTGTTGCAACTGCTTATCACTCGTCTTTTTACAATGAGGTCATCATTTTGAGGGTTTCAAGTTAGTCTTCGGAGAGTCATCCGAGCCAAGTCAGTAGTCCATGCTTGAATCAGTGCGTAGATGTCATGGAAGCGCTCAGAAGGCCCAGGAAACGAAGATCGCCTGTGAATTCGGCCAATTCTGAGACTTCCTACTTTTTAGGAAATCCTGCTTTTTCGCTTTTTCATTTTTAGCATTTTTGGGCCAAACAAGGTTCCCTATTTTTTAGGGTTTGCTTTTTCTATTTTTAGAATGTTTCTATTTTTGGAAAGTTTCTATATTTAGAAGGTCCCGAATTCCAAAAATGCACTCAGAAGTCCAAAAAAATCGAAAAATCACTCAGAAAATCAAAGAGAAAATTTGAAAAATTATTGAAAAATCTGGAAAAATCAGTAAAAAGCATGAGAAAATCAGACTGAACAGTATCAGATTCTTGAAGAATCAGTCTAAAACCAGTCAGATCCGAGGTTGAAATCACCAAAAATCAGCTCAAAAAAGAGCAAAATTCATGAAAATCTGGTTAAGTCTGAAATTCGCCATGAAGGAAGGATGAAGAAATGTCAAGAAGTTCATGGAGTTCGCCCAGCAGCAAAGAGGAATATCCTAAGACCTTTCAAAGTCCGCCCAAACTCATCCTAATCAGTTCCAAAGTCCGCCCTTGATATCCTAGGATCCTTTGAAGTCCGCCATGCAGCAAGGAAGCACATCCTAAGACCATCTAAAGTCCGCCCTTGCACATCCTTGACCCCTCCAAAGTCCGCCATATGCATGAAGACCTGTCCAAACATCCTTTGAAGTCCGCCCAGCACAAGAAAGGAGGTGCCAAAAAGTCTTGAAGTCCGCCCTTGCACATCCTTGACCCCTCTAAAGTCCACCATCCACTCAATAGGCATGTCCAAAAGGCTTGGAAAGTCCGCCTAGGCATGTAGAAGAGGAAAAAATCAAAATTTTACTAAGTGTTAATGCCCAGCAAAGAGAATTTCGAAAATTTGCTAAGTGTGAGGGCCTAAAAAGGTGGAAAATCGATTTTTGGCTAAATATTATGACATTTCCAAGGGATAAAATGTTAAGCAAAGTGCCAAAACCTTTGGAAGTCCGCCATGTTCAAAGGGATGATATCCAAGACCATCCAAAGTCCGCCTTCACCTTGTCAAAGTTCTTCAAAGTCCGCCATGGTCTATCAAGGGATAAAATAGTGATTTTTGCTAAGTATTGGTGCCTAGCAAGGAAAATTTCGAAAATTTGCCTAAGTGTAAAAGCCTAAAAGGGTGGAAATTCAAAATTTTGACTAAGTACTATAGGATTTCCAAAGAGACAAAGGGTTAAGCAAAGTGCTAAAAAGTTTGGAAGTCCGCCATGTTCAAGGAGATGATGCCTAAACTTCTTTGAAGTCCGCCCTAGAAAAGAGGGACGTCCAAGATGCATATCCAAAGAGGAAGGAAAGTCCGCCATACACTTGAAGGGGCTAGCAAGATGTCAAAGAAGTCCGCCATACTTGTCCAAGGTGCTAAGGAAGTCCGCCTAGGCACATGAAGAGGAAAAAAGATCGATTTTTATTAAGTGTTTGGTGCCTAGCCAAGACAAATTCGAAAATTTGCCTAAGTATAGAGGCTAAAGGATGAATAATTGAGATTTTTGGCTAAGTGTTATGGCATTTTCAAGAGGTTAAGTGCTAAGTTTAAAAGGACAAGTGCTAAAGAAATTAGGCTATGGCAAAATGAAGTGTGCCTAGCACAAAAGTGAAAGAGAAATTTAAATTTCGCCTAAAGTCTTGGATGTCTAGAGGAAAAGTTGGCCGAGTATACAGAGAAAAATGCACAAGACAAAGAGAGGAAGAACTCACCCTTGGCCAAGAAGGAATAAGAATTTGTCAAGCGTCAAGGAAGTTTACTGACTCATCCCATCGGACAAGACTTTTGCTAAGTCCCTTGCGAACAGAAAATTAACTGTGAGAGAAGATGTGCTTTCAGGGTACAATTTAAAGGATCATACATAGCAAAAATAGGGATCACAGCATTCTCGTGGAATGGCTAAAATTTTGGCTTGGCTAGACGAAATTGGGAATAAAATTGGCCAAAGAAAATGAAGAGGAGATTGGATAAAAAATAAATGACAAGAGTCTTGAAAGTTTGCAAGTCTCAAAGGGTTCGACTTCTAGAGAGAGAGTATGGCAAATCAGTGAGAATTCCGACTTCGGGAGATTAAAATGGAGAATTAAATATGAAATATGCCCGTGCCAAGATGAAAATTGCAAAGAGAGTATGGAATTCGCTTTGAAATGATAAATTCGACACAAAATTCACCATGACTTCAGGAGAGAGAGTGTTAACTTTGGAGCTAGAATTCAGGAGAGAGAAAATCTAAATTTGTTTATTTTATTTCTTGCAGGTGGATGACGACACGAGGCGAATCTTCAAAGAAGAAGCAATGGTGTGGAATGGTGGCAGGTCTGCTTCAAGCCAAATGGAGTAAGGGAAAAAGGATGGGACAAGCATGAGAAAGTCCAACCTTGCCTAAGCATAGCATGTCCAAACCTTTGTAAGGCATGTTCAAAGCAAAATAAAGTCTGACCTGGATAAGAAAATGTCTTGAGCATCATGAAGTCCGACTTTGATTGAAGGAAAACATCCAAGCTCATGTGAAGTCCGCCCAAGGAGAGGATGAGAAAATTGGCTAAGTGTTGATACCTTGGCTAGAAGAATTCACTAAGTGTTGGACGAAAAACAGGAAGGATGGGGAGGAGTAAAAAAAAAGGAAATGAATAAAATCCTTGTCCAGAGATGGAATTTGTCCTGCATAGCACAAGCCAAATTCAGAATTGAAGGCAAATCCACAGGCAAAGTTCGTTCGAGTATGGAGATGGCCAAAATCTTGGCTAAGTGTTGAGTGGTCCAGATGAAGATGTTACAAAATGGGCACAGAATAGCCAAAATTTGGCTAGAGATAAAGGAAATACTTCCTGAGAGGAAATTCCGAATTTCATTTGTGGCAGCAGGGGCATTCTTCATCCCAAATTCCGAGACACTTGAGCCGGATATCCATACATCTTAAAAGGTTTCATCTACAATCGGACCTATTGAAACAATGGGACAACTTCTTGAGGATTTTATCTCTGAGGAATGAAAAACAAGCTTCAATCAGAGTCGGATGGTGACAGAGGTGGTACAGGCAAGTCTCCATACTTGGAAATTTCATAGAAACACAGGTGGAGGTAGGAGGAAATTCAAGGAATAGCATCAACCCGGTTCAAGCGGGGAGAAGTTCCAGTAGCTAGCCCCAAGTCCAGACACATGCTCCAAGGGGAGACTTCCAGACCTCAAAGATTCCAGTACAGGCGAGAAGAAGAAATCAAAGTCTCAAAAGGAATCCAAGATCAAAGCTAGGAAGGAACAAGCACAACGGATAGAGTCATCGGCAGGGAAAATATTCTAAGGCAAGTGCGTGGAAGAAAAACGAAGCAACCAAGGAAGACATCCAGCGCGCTGAGGTGGCGCCTCGTCATCTTCCAACCAATCAAATTGTTCCAAATCAATATGCAACAACATTCTATTTTATTGTTGGTTTATATTTAGCAAAAAGGACAAGTGTCCTCAAATGAAATTTTCTCATTGGTCGAAAGTGACAAACCCTAATTAGGGTTTTATTTTGTAATCTCGGCCGTTGATTTGAAATCAATCTTGGCCATTGAATTGTAATTGGGGAGCCTATAAATTGAGCTTGCCCCCTCATTTGTAAAGTGTGAAGATAGGATATGAGATTGTTGCATTGAGACTGTTTTGAATAATAAAAGCTCTTGAGCATGATTTGCCTTGAATAACTTCTTATTATCAAATAGTAAGCGAGGTTGCATATCATCTTCCGCCATAGATTAAAGTTAAAGTTAGATTAAGTAGAATTTGTTTTGAAAGTTGGTTAATTGAATGAGAGATTGATCGTATTGATTCAATGGTGAAGTGTAGCTCATACTTTCTTCGAATGGATGATTTGCATTCGATGCGTAAAGTTAGCCTGAGCTCTTAATTGTGGAAACTTAACTTCAGCCTCATTCGAGGTTTGAAAATTATTATCAAAACCCCTTGAGGATTGCACCCATTTTGCGTATGTTGTCCTGCAGGAGGCGAAACAAAGTGTGGTTTATCCCCTTCACCGAATCCTTATTGTCTCTTGAGTTCTTAGGCATAGACTAGATTCTCCTAAACCCTATCCTTTTGCCATTTTTTTGAGATCCATTGAAAGTCCTAATCGAGAGCCTTTAATGATAAATTCCCTAAGTCCTGAACTTGTGAAAGGTGTTTTCTTGCATCAAGTCCCTTGTTGTGACTGACATATCTGCGCGTATTGGAAGGCTTATCCACCGCGTGAGACCGACAAAGAGGCAACGGATAATATATGATCTTCTACATAGTCATATACAGCGGTGGTTTTCAAAAAGAGGATAGAGTGTCTTTTGGACGATTTTGATGCAGTAGTGTTCGGTGGATGTCCGAAACATACATAACAAGTCCCAAACCCGTGAAAAATTTCAGCGCACTACGAAATGCAGGAAGTCCCTTTGTGTATTACCAGCAAATCACAACGCCCATTGAGCTTATCCACACGTCAAGACCTGACAAAAGAAACCTTGGAATCGCCATATGATCTTCTCGCAATCTTAGCATACGCGGTAGTTTTTCAAGAGAGGATAGAGTGTCTCTGGACATTTTATTCTGTGTGTTCGGTGGATGATAAAACGTACACCAACAGTATCATGTCAAGATGTATCAAATAGGACCCAACCATGTGCTTGTAGACAGATACATTTGAATGCGGTATTTATACCATAGGTGGGACTTGGGAATATTTTAGTCGTATCTGATATTTGATACATGGAAGCTTGTATCTAGGTAGGTGAGGGGAAGCATCCAACAATTTTAGAGAGAATATTTGAATCTAATTATTAATGTTGGGATATTGCCCATATTGTTTATAACTGTGAGGAAGTTTAAGGAAAAGATCTATGGGTGAAAAATGATCATAGTTATTTTTGAGCCGAAGCTTTTTTGAATGGGACATGGAACAATCTTAGTAATCCACGAAGCAAACTCTTGTTGTCTTGGCAGCAATGACTTACAAGGAGATAATGCTATCAAATTTGCGTCTTTAGAATATGGTCCATCATGATCCAATCCAATCATGATTGCCAAGGTGGTTTTCTACATTATAACACTAAATCAAGATCATAAAAGGTGTCTACATTTTATGAACTTTTACAAAACCTTGGGAAGGATATCAAAGTGTAATTGGGGTTTTATGTTGTTCCCCATCTTTATCAAAACTTTCTCATTGAGTAATGATTGTACAAGCCCTTAGGAGGCACTACTAGCCCTAATGTAATGTCATTAAGTATAACTACATAACTCGTAAGGATAACTTTAGGGGATAGGGGGATCTCATTGATGGAGGACTTAAATTTTTCTAGGGATTTAATGATTTTCCTTGTTCAACCCAACGTGTGTGAGAGTACAAAATTTTTGTGTAATATCTGACCAATTATTCAATAATAAAATATGGAAATTAATGAATAAAGTAAACTTAATGGTTACTCAAAGTCAAAAGAGTCAAACATTTGACTAGACTGTTTTTTTCAATATAAAATAATTCTCTAAGTAATTATAATTAGGACATGTCCACTTCATTATTCTTCCATGACTATAAACTCAAATTGTTTTATGTTACAGATATAGGTTGACGCATCTTGAAACCATACTTTGAATTGGCAAGAGAAAGAGAAGGGAGATAGAGCATCATCAAGGTGATATCTACCTTGCCACAAAGCATTAAGCTTCCTTGTGCTACTCCATTCGAGAAGCTCGATCCATCACAAAGGATCTAGCAATATGTGGCCAACATGCATGATAGAATCTGGTGTTAGCATACCTATATGCTCATTCAACATATATCTAATGCCCATGTCCATTGATAAACATATTATGGGAGAGAATGTAAATCAAATAAAGCAATGCACTTATGATTGATTTCGAGCTATGGCCATAGCATCTTTTTGTAGATAGAACATCAACAGCCTATATTCTCTAAGTTCCCATGAATGGCATCCGTCCATACTCATCTCTCAAGTTATCAAACAAAATGTACTAAACACACTAGATTTCAACACATACATTTTTTGAATTGATTCATAAAATTTGGTTATATAAACCAACAACAATCAATGCCAATAGCACAAAATGTCCCCATCATCTCACTGTAATATTTTGACATTGAACAGGAAAGATAAAATACCCAAAAACAAGTCCATAATTGGCATTAATTCAAATAATATTATATATTCCAAGGTAATAATTTCTACTGATTAGTCCACAAAGAAAACTAATCTACTAGTTGATATAGGGGACAAAGGGTCTTACTTCTAATTAGGAGTAGATTATCACCTGGTTTACATGAAAGGTAAGTAGTGAAATGATTGTAAGCATTTAATAAATTCACTCATTTATAACAATACCTCTATAAATAATGATAATAATTATTTAAATTTAGGTAATAGCATCTTATAAATAACAAATTTCAACTTGCAGGTTGCAACAAACAAAATAGCATTTAAACAATCATAACTTTTATGTTATTGGGTGAAATTTAAAACATAAATATGTTTTAGCAAAGAATAAAACCTAGAAACCATTTTCCTAGAATCTTAAACACATGAGAGCAGTTCTCTCTGCAATTCAGTTTGCTAAATGATGGCTTGAAAAGAAAATATGGAAATAGGTTTGAACACTCGACTTGGCCTCATAGAATAAAATATTAAAATGTAATTCCCCAAATAGGGATAATAGAAAAATAACAATATTTCCAAGACTAGGGCACAGAAAAATCTGAAACTTAATTTGCATATAAGAATTTCACTTTCACCAACAAACTCAGATTTACAATCAGATTAATGATCTGATTTTTCTGCCAAAAGAAATAAATTTCTGAGTATTATTGAACTTATGAAAAGTACAGAGAATCCTCTTATGTCTGCCCAGAAATTCCAAAAATGAAACACAATGGTTTTTCTTTAATTTTTCTGAAATAAAGAAGAATAAAGTATGCAGATTTTAGATACAAAATACCTCAGTCTTTGTTCAGATCCTATCCGCCCTCAAATATGGTGTCAAACTCCCAAGACAAGGTAGCACTAGGTCTGATTTACTTGCACTTTTGTTGCCGCCCTCAAGAATGCTCAGAAATGTGAAGGTATCATGCCATAGTTGAACCAAATCTGAACTTTCAACTCTGAATTTCACCTCTAAATCGGCCTCCAAACTTGATAAATAGTTGCAGCCCAGAAAAGATGATGTGCTAGGTTTTCACAAACCAAAGCTCTTCTACCGAAACACACCCTTCTGACTAGGGGAACCCATATGTCTCTCTGAAACCAGGGATACTTAAGAGTTTCAGACCTTAAGCCAAGTTGCAGCAGTAATAAACAAAAAACTCACAACATAATGAGCTCTAAAAGACCCCTAGAGAGTTATATAATATCTCCCAAAGAGATGCATTAATCTCAACCCTTGATTCACCACCTCTTAATCTAATCTCCACATCGAAGCCCTAAAAATTGAACCAATAAGCTCTTAGAAAACCCACGCCCCCTTTGCCTTTTTATCACATGCTTTTTAAAATCACTTAAAGTACATGAAAAAAGGGACAACTTAAGTCTTTTGACTAGGAGTTACTTAAGTTGCCTAAAAAGACATTCCCACAACTTAAAATGACTTAAGTTCACTAAGTTGCATAAAAAGACGTGCACACAAATTAAGAATAGAATATAATACAAGTCAAAGAGTCCATACTTACCCAATAATGCTCTACGTCCTCTTCCTCTTGGGTAATCCAAGGAAAGGACAGCCAATGTGTTGCTAATCCTCATGATTTGAGTTGGGGACATTATAGTCCTCCCCACCCAAAGAATGCTTGTCCTCAAGCATTTGTAGACTAGGATGCTTAAGAATCTCCTCTCCTTCCCATGTTGCATCCTCTAAAGGCAAGTTTTTCCACTTAATGAGATATTCAAAAATTACTTTATTCCTCAACCTTTTCTCTCTTAATTGTAAAATTGTTTCTGGAATGAGTATCAATTTACCTTCTTCATCCATGGGAGGAAATTCTATAGGAGTCACATGCTGTCCAAGAGCCTTCTTGAGGCATGACACATGGAATACATTGTGAATTTTGCTTGTAGCTAGTAACTCTAACTCATATGCTACTTCACCAACTCTTTTGATCACCTTGAAAGGCCCATAAAAGCTTGGTTTAAGCTTTTTTGCTCCACTTACATTCAATGAGGATTTTCTATAAGGTTGAAGATGCACAAATAGCATGTCACAAAGAATGAACAGATTATTATGGCAGCTTTACACTAAAAGCACAAGTAGTGAGGTTTGTACTCATGTTTGACCTCATGGTAATTTGCCTAAATAAAACTATCCATGGCTAATTGGACTAAAAAGAAGTAAATTGATTCAAGAAAGATAGATAGAAGTCCATTTCTTTTAGGCTATTGTACTAAGAATTGAATTGATAAAGGGCTATATTGCTTGTAAGTTTTAATAGTAAAGGAGTGAAATTGATTGACAAAAACAAAGAGTTCATTTTATAGGATTTTGTGGTATTCTTGGCATCTAGAAATTCAATGGTCCAAGTTTACTACTGAACTTGGTCATTAGATAAAAGCCTGAGGTTACAAACTTTGAACAATATGTAAGTTAAATGGGAAAAAATTCTTTTGTGAGCTACCAAGCAGGGTCTCATACACCATGTTGGTGTCTCAGTTGTGCATGACCTTAAAATTCCACCTTAGAGTAAAATAATCCCTAATATTTTATTTTGGGTTGATGCATGTCAGATGTTTATCAAATGTTGAATCAGAAATGATAGTATTTACTTCAATAAATATATTTTATTTTATTTTTTCTTTATGTATAACCCATATAAAAATACCTTGTACTTTGTTGTATCCAAAATTTTGAAAATGATTAAATTCCTGCACCAGTATTTGTACGCATTGCTACATACCCTGCTGCATGTGGTGATAATGCAAAACCATAGAGTATTTGAAGAAGCTTACGTTTCTAGTTGGGGCTAACATGAGTCAATAGTGCTAGAAGGTTATAAAAAAAATGACTTCAGAGTTCAATGAATTACCTTCTGAATCAGTAGGTGCAAACTCCCAATTCCTGCCTTGGAAACAATATTTGCTAATATAGCAACACCTAATTCTTTCCAATTTGGTGGTGCAGTATTATGGAGGGAATGGACATTGAAAAGAATATTCATCGTTCAAAAGCCCTAAACTTCAAAATTTTGGATATGGTATTAGAGTTAATTATTGTTGCTAGCAGTAAGAGTGATTAGAGGTGTATTGGCCATGATTTGCAAACTGAAAATGAAGAGTGCAAAGATTCCTTTGGGAGATCCATACCCTAATGGAAAATTTGCAAATTATCTCAGCATAGACAAGGTAACTGAACTGTTTGATAAAATCCCTCAAGAAAATGTTGTCCCATCTCATACCACAACCGCTGGATATCAGGTCATTTTTAACTCTTATTTTTTATTTTTCTAGCAACCAAATCACCATTGAACGTAGAGATGAACAAACAAACTTTGAACCAGTATCTTTCTATTCATATAATTATTTTAAAACTCTTTATTTTTTTCTTTTTATAGCAACCAAATCACCATTGAGTATATATATATATATATTATTTTCTTTTTGTATATATATATATCACAAAAAGAAAATAATATTAATGCCAAATGGACTTGGCCTTGGCATGCATGCTACATTCTTCTTTCTATATGCAAATAAAAATGAATAAGCTAGAGAGCTCCACAGTGAATGGTTCATAAGGGGCAACACATTCTGAAGGTTTTACAAATGGGGTATCAAGCTTAGCGGGCTTGATTGTGGTAGAATCTCTGTGGTTTAAGTGTGTTTGAGCCAAAGTAGTACTGGGATGGGTGACCTCCCAATGGAAAATTTTATTCTTGTGTAATATTTTTATCCATCCCAATTTATACCTAATATGAGTAATTGATTTCATTGGTACTCATAACATACTGTTAATTTGCAAGAAATCATGGCAATTTTGGTATCTCCTTTTCCTTTCCAGTTGCATTATTTTCTTATATTTCTCAGCTTCACCATAGCTCTTGCCAGTTTTTCATGGGTCAGGTTTAAATTTTCTTGAATTCCTTTGTCAATTTATCTTGAATCTCTAAATCTTCTTAAAATTTTGGATGTGATAGTTTTCTTTTTTGATGGTTTGCTTTGCATGAACATCCAGGGAAGAATTATATAAAAAATGTGCAGAAGCCTTGCAGGATGGCTTGCTTTTAGAGTCCAAGGATTTAGATGCTACGAGGGAGGCATTAGGAAAAGCATTTTTAGAAGCTGATAGGCAGCTTTTGTCCTGGTTTGTATGTACCATTAATTTTTTTACAGAGATAAGATCGTAAAAGATTTCTATGTTGAAGTTCACTCCATATGTGACAGTTTCATGCATCATCTTTAACAAGAAAAATTATTGATTTATATATGTTTCTGAGTTTCAGACCCTAATATCTGTTGACTAGGATTGAAGAAATGGGTGATGATGTTGAATCTGGCTCAACGGCAACTGTTATGTTTGTAGGAGGTGATAGATTAATAGTTTCCCACATTGGTGATTCTTCTGTGGTATGTTTCTCATTAATTGTAATTTGATTGATCCATTTTTGTATGGAAAACATTCATACCCATACTTTTAAAACTTCAGTTGAAGGATTAACCATCTAGAATGTAGTTCAATCTCCAATTTGAGTGTCATGTGCTCTTGGATTGTTTATTTGTAATATTCATTTGGAGGTAACAATTTCTTTTTTGATGGCAACATTAAACCAACATTGCTAGTTTAATAGTTCTGATTGTGATTGATTGTTTGACTTGTTCTAGGTGATATCACGTTCAGGAAAGGCAGTGCAGATAACAAGTCCTCATCGCCCATATGGAAACAGCAAAGTTTCTCTTAATGAAATTAGACGTGTAAAAGAAGCAGGTGGTTGGGTAAGTGTTTAGTAGTCAGTGGAATCAATCTATTGGGAAGATGTTGATCTCAATGTTTTGAAACTGCTCGTATATTGTACAAAATGTAAGTACAGCAGCATGCTTGAAAATTGAAAATATCTACTATAAGTTGTACATGGAAGCATGACAGTGACACACATCATATTGAAATACACTTTATGATAGGTTTTGCTAAGTAGCCTTGGCATTAAAACTCAACAGCCAGTAATAGATTGGATAGTTCTATATGGACAACTGAATTCTCTTGCTGTATCACAATCCATTCATTACTGCTATAGCCTTCATCACCAAATGCAACATACTTCAACCATACCAGTTATTGTATTAAGATCTGTTTGGAGAGTAGAGAAATTTGGTTGCTCATCTAGTTTGTTATGAAACACTAGAATAAGGGGCCCTGCCCAAAAACTCAAATTTTGTGATAAGACAGCTATGAATTTATAAAATCAGTAACAGAGTGATAATAATGTTTCAACAATCCACTACATATTAAGAGAACAATCATTTTCAAGGTCCATCAAAAATAACCAAGGTTGAGAGGATTAGATGTTCATTACAAATCATGATATGCAACAAGCCATCTTTAGGTCCTTCTCCAAGTTGGAGCTTTTGAAGTTAAGTTTATGAAATTTCAATATTTTATCATTTTGATTTACTTTAAATTTTCTATAAAATTTGAATTATATGATATATTACCTACTTCTTAAATTTTAATTTTACACCATATTAAGTTGTGAGTTGATTCACATCACACAATCATCTTGAAATGGCTTGTGAAGGTGTGAGAGCTATTGAACACCATGGTCACTAGCAACATGGAGGCAATCAAATTTATAGAAGGTCCAAAAGGTTGCATTGATTTCAAATGTTGATTGGTGGGTTCATGTGGATTATCTTTTTGAGTTTTAGTGAACCCATCATATGAGTATGATTAGGTTTGTTGATTTAGATTAACCTAGTTTGTGAGAAATATATGATGACATGTACTTCACGATTGAAAAAATAAAGGTCATAATAGTAGCCAAGGAAAATGACCCCATAGAAGTATTTTTTAAATGGGTGCAAAGAGTCATTGTTGATTGTTGGAAGTGGAACAAGATCACCACACCTTTGCATCTCCTAGCATTTTCTTTGTTCTCCAAATATTATAGCACAATGATACTCTTGGCCAAGTCCCCTTTTTTGTGAAAACCCTAATTTATGCCCTAGAATCACAAATTTAATGCAGTTAGGGTTACCACTAACCAATTAAATGTTTTAAGCCGGATCAATCTTGGTTTAGATCCACAATGTTTATTAACACATAAGATATTTATATTCACAGCAGTAATTGTAATAACTACTGATTCTGCCCTTGAGTGCCAATAATTAAATTTGATCTGCTCCAACTGCCATGTTGTCCGATTCCCTTGTTGCTGATCTATCGTTTATCTTCAAATATCTTTCATTAATCCATCTTCCTCTTCACATATATTTCTCTTTAAAATAAATTTGGTTTACACTACATATTTTCTGCTGTAGATCTGCTTGAATACCCCCTTCCCAACTCCCTCAATTTCTTATTTAATTTATACCTTATGTCACTCTTTCACAAAAGATACAACTCTTGGTTTAAGATGCACCTCTTTGCATGACATAACCCTTCATTGAAACCACACACCTTTTTGCATATCTCTTTATCTCATACTAATCGCACCATTTTATTTGTTGCTGATCGCTGTTTTTTTTGAGATTCTAATATCTGCCTTATGAAATCACCAATAATCATATCTGCACTTATTTAATCGGTGCCTTGTTATTTATTACTGTTTTTTGGTAATGAACCGTTGCCATTCTAATCGCTGGCTACGATAATATATATTATTTCATTTTATTTTATCATATGTATATTATATTATTTTATGTTTTATGTTAATATAAATATTTATTTCATGTCATATTATATTATAATAATAATATTTAAGCTGTTAATGTTTATTTTATATTTGATAATTATAATTATAATAATAATATTAAATTGCTAACATTTATATTCATATTATATTGTTATTTATTTTATTTTTGTGTTTTAACGTCTATAATCCCGAGTCATGACAGTCCACCCCGCACAAGATTGCTTGTCCTCAAGCAATCATAATCTAAGATGTGTAATTTTAAGATGTTGCTCCTTGTAGTGATGATATTAGCTTTGATAGGAGTTGGAAGTTCTAACTCAAGTGATGGTTATTCTAGTTATGAGATTCTACTCTTTCTCCATAACTCTCAAAACCCGAGAGTTGGAGTTTGTGAATCAGTATAACTTAAAACCACATGAATCAGAAATTAAAGCATACAGCCAGGTAGCTCAACCAAGTAGGCAAGTAGCTCAACCAAGCAAACAAATAGCTCAAGCAAGCAAGCGAGTAGCTCAAGCACACAGGCAACCAGCTCAAGCAAGTAGGCAACCAACTCAAGTAGACAAGCAAGTAGCTTAGACACTAGCTCAACCACACAGGCAAGTAGCTCAACCAGGCAAGCAAGTAGCTCAAGCACATAGGCAACTAGCTCAAGCAAGTAGGCAACCAGCTCAAGTAGACAAGCAGGTAGCTCAGACACAGGAAAGTAGCTCAACCACACAGGCAAGTAGCTCAACTAGGCAAACAAGTAGCTCAAGCAAGTAAGCAACCAACTCAAGCACACAGGCAAGTAACTCAAGCACACAAGCAAGTAGCTCAACCATAAGAGAGTATGGGGAAACATGACCTGATGGGGAGCCTAGGACCCATCGTGCCACCCTTGCCCCCTTCTCTTATAAGTTGGCCCCTTTGGGTCTACTTGCCTCCACCACCCCATCCCCCCAATAGAATGCATTGGTTCTCCCTTATAGGACACATTGGTCTTCCACTATAGAACACATAGGTTCTCCATTATTGAACACAAAGGTTCTCCATTATAGGGCGCAATGTCCTCCATTATAGAACACAAAGGTTCTGCATTATAGGACGCAATATCCTCCATTATAGGATACAATGTCCTCCATTATAGAACACAAAAGTTCTCCATTAGAGGATGCAATGTCCTCCATTATAGAACACAAAGGTTCTCCATTATAGGACACTTGGTGGCTCAACTCCTCTAGACCCAAGGGCAGTACCCATTGAGATAGTGGCAAGTACCCCCTTGGTCCATGTGGGCTCATCTTGTCCCCTCTTGGTGGGTATCTAGAAGAGACCTCCTTGTCTGGTGGCTCAACTCCTCTAGACCCAAGGTATGTACATTCCAACTTGCACTTAGTATCACATAAGTCAAGTACAAGGAGGGGGTGATGAGGAATTGAAATTTAGCCCCAAAGTGTTTTAGGTTGGATGCTTATGTTGCACGACTTGATACAATCTCTTTAGGGGATGAGGAGGCTCATACATAGAGCATAGCTAGTGGGAGTGGCATTGTGGGTGTTAATAGTTCAAACAAACCAAATGATGACCTTTATGCTCTTAATGGAGTAATATGGAGCTTATTGGTTGTTTTTTATATTGATTTGACATTGAATTGTCAGATATTATTATCACTATCAATTGTGTTTTCAATTTGGTATATTTTTGCAATATATATATCGGTTGAACCTAGCTGTATTGAACTTGGGGAGAAACAAATTGTTTTATTGGAAAACCTGAACCCTAAACTATACTTGAGCTAAAATGGCAACTTAGGTTAGAAACAATATTGTTTACTGCAAAATTATTACAGTAGTCACAAATAACAAATCACTCATATAGAATCTCATATGAACGTGGTGATAACCATTTGCAAGCTATGCATGAAGAAATTAGACTATGACAGTGTTAAAAGCATATCTATATTGGAAAATGAGAAAAGATGTGGACAGCTAGTGACAAAATGCGACAAGTTCCAATTCGACAAAGTTGAGTGAAGACCCTTAACAAGAATCTTAATATCTATATTAGTACCAAATGATAAGTGATAAAGCATATCCACATCCATAGACTATCACTAACCTCCCATTAACCTCAATGAAAAAACTATAAAATCATGCTCAAGTAGAAGAAATGAAATAGCTGGGATCATAAAATTATCAAATCATGGTAATAGTAGAAATTTAAAACAGCCAGGATCATTCTTTGTAAAATGAAGCATAAAATGTTGAATTTACTACCTATACCTGAAAATGGAAATATTTCTAAAAATGACCTTTGAACGATATTCTAAATGACAAAGACCCCAAATTAATAGGAAGTTCATTAAGTCCCTTTCAACATTTGGGAGACAATTAAATTCTAGTACCAATACTCACTACAACCCAATGGATAAACAGAAAGAGTACACCAACTTGTGGAAGACATGGCAGTATGATGATGCACACACAATGGAATGTCATGTCCCCTCACATAACACAAATCAAAGATCACACCATTGGAAGAAGAAGATCACATCCACTATCCTAATCAAATGCATTGAAGTAATGATTAAAATCGATAAGGTAAAAGACAATATTAACAAGTGTTAATTGTCTTTTAAGGATAAATGCTATTATTAAAGGAATGACGGGGTGCATCCGAACAAAACAATATGGCCAGAGTAAAAGGATGCGACCTTTCATATGCTTAGATATAGACGTAAGAAACCATACATGTGGGGGCATGGAAGAGGATAGAAAATGGAGGAGATAAAAATAAAGAATTTGATAGTGTCTAAAGAAGGAGACTAGGCACGCCAGTCAGGTGAAACATTCACTTAGCCATTAGCAACTTGGTTTCTGAGTTAGGATCATTGAATCAGTTAAAGTGATATGGGTTCTGAATTATATTCATGAATTCATCCTATCTGTATAATGCGATCAGCTCTAACTATTAAATTGCTTAAATTTATATATGTGCGATCTGAACTGCCTCCATTTTGCAAAACTGATTATCGTATTAGATAATATATTCAATCTGATTTGACATAGTAGCAAACTAGAATGTGTATGCATCATTTACAGTATATATATATATATATATATATATATATATATATATATTTATATATTTATTTATCTAAATGCAATCTGGTTATTTTTATTTCCGATTGCCAAATCTGTCTGATTGCATTCAGCAAATCCAACTATCTGTTCATTGTCATCCTCTGACCAATAAATGCATTTCAAACTTGTGTAATCTGGTTACCAGTATTAAATGATTGTAATAAGTCTACTAATATTCGTGTGTAATGTTTCTTTCTCATTTCAGTCTGAATGTGTGTACAAATCAGCTAATGCCACAATAACAATCTGATTATAAGTAAGATGATCTGCATAGCTGTCCAAGCATTATTATTATTATCATCATTATTCTAGGAGTGGATCTTGATGTGTCTTGAAGAAAGAATATAGATGCTATTGTATTTTTAATGCCTGAAGGCTGTATGTTTGAAAACCTGCTTGGGAGGAAGGGCCTGAGAAAGTGGTGCGTGCCTAGAGACCCCACTTAAGATCTGCCCAATCCTAATGCAATGATGGGCCATGGATGAGTGGAAATTCCACTTAAGATCTGCCCAATCCAAAGGCAAGGATGGGCCATGGATGAGTGGAGGTCCCACTCAAGTCTGCCTGGACCAAGAAAGGGATGGGCCATGGAGGGTTGGTAGTGCCTAGACCACTTGTGAGCTCCGCCGCTTCCACTAGTAGGCGAAGTGTCTTGTGAGGTTGTGACATGGGTGGAGAAAGTAGGTACAAGTCACCATGTCATGTCCCCAATTTAGAGCAATAAGGGGAATATATTAAATTAATTACTTATAAGGTTATTAAAAATAAAATATTAAAAAGTAACCTTATATTTAATTAATTTAATATTAAAGTGACTAAAAATAAAATAATATTAAAAAGTCACTTAAAAGAATAAAATAATAATTTATTCTAGAAGCTTCTTGAAATCTCTTGTCAATTCTTTATAAGGGGCTTTTGGAGGGCATTTGAGATATCCTGGAGTCAATTACTTTTTCTAAAATTTGGAGAGCTTGAATGCTTGTCTTAGCTGGAGAAGTAAAATTCTCTTGTATTGCTGGTTTCGGTTGTGCAACACCAACCCTAGCTAGTTGAGAGTGGAAGATATTCAATCTTTCACATTGAGCTTAAATTGTGTGGTCATTGGCCAAATTTTGCAGATTTTGAAGAGTTCATTTGATTTTTAGTTTGAGATCAATTGCTACAGTGATTTCGCTACAGTGACGATGAATAGTGGCGGCGCTACAGTAACGATGAATAGTGACGGCTCTACAGTGATTTCGCTACAGTAGATGGACATTTGAAGAAATTGATTTCAAGGGAAATATATGCAGATTTTGGTTGAAGAATTTCCAGTCCAAGACATGGACGATTTTTGAAGAGGAACATTGTAGCAATCTGGAGTTTGATTATACAATTCAAAGGCATCTCAAAAGCTTGTTAAGGAGGTCACATTTGCTGAGTTTGAAGAGGCGCGAATTTCTAAAGCAAACTATGGCCTTTTTCATCATGGCTGGGCTTTCCTAGGAGGGATGCGATTTTGTCTTAGGAAGCAAATAAAAAATCAAGGAAAATTCCCAAGGGATCGTATGGTATCAAGGAGCTTTGGCACCTCATTTTAGAAGGTTTTGGCATCATCAAACAAGGTCAATTGAATTATTTGAAGAGCTGCTTCAGAAAAACCAGGTTCCTTCATTGTTATTGTAATGCATTATAGTTTATAGTTTCATGTAGGAGTCATTGGCTGATGCTATCAGCAATTAAGCATTGTAACTATAGTCTAATTTTATCAAGGGAGTGCATTGTAATGCTGTTATACTCACAGCCATGTTGCATTTTAGTTTCAGACATTGAAAATAGTTGAAGTATTCATGATTGCATTACATAATCAGCTTGTAATTTCTTTCAAACTCTTGCAATAGTGAATTGGAGTGATAAGGAGTTTACTTGCCAACTATTTGACAAAATGTCTCTCATTTGTAAATGCATTTCATTGGACTAAGATTGCATGCCAAGTGTTTGTGAAAATACCTCTTGGCTGTAGGTGTGCATTTGCATTTAGAAATTCATTTATATGCACTTGAAAACACAAAAAGAGTTGCATCTTCATTTTAGATATTTGCATAGTCATCTTAGAAGATATTTACAAGCAATTATTCATCTTTGCATCCATCAAATCAAAGGCAAAGCAATCTGAAATCAATTACCAGCAAATTGAAGATTGCATACAAAGTGTTTGTCAAATTGTCTAAGGCAGAAAATCAGACTTTTTGCTTCAGTTTTGGCAAGGCACTTTACACGCCACCAGGGAGAGTTGTGGTACACAACCTCTTAGGCTTGGCAAATGGCTTCAGGCGGATCCATCCATGTTACTTCTCCTAGTTCATAATAGTTGCATTTATGATGAATCTATAAATGGATATGTTGTGACCTTTTCACACATCGCCCCATCGCCAATGGGGACCCCCAGTTGCCTGCTAGTTTTTAGGGTTTTGTCTCCTTGCAATGGTTACGTGAGATCACCTTGTTGAGAGTTTCAGGTCAGTTTGCCGAGAGTTACCCGAGCTAAGTCCATAATTCATGCTTGAATCAGTGCGTAGACGTCATGGAAGCGCTCAGAAGGCCCAGGAAACGAAGATCGCTTGTGAATTCGGCCATTTCTGACACTTACTATTTTTTAGGGAAATTTGCTTTTTCGATTTTCCATTTTTTGGCATTTTTGGGCCAAACAAGGTTCCCTATTTTTTAGGGTTTGCTTTTTCTATTTTTAGAAAGTTTCTATTTTTGGAAAGTTTCTATATTTAGAAAGGCCCCGAGTTCCAAAAACGCACTTAGAAGTTCCAAAAACTTGATAGAACTCTCAGAAAATCAAAGAGAAAATTTGAAAAATTATTGAAAAATCTGGAAAAAATGGTCAAAAAGCATAAAATCAGACCCAAAAAACATTGAAATCTGGAAAAATCAGGTCAAAACCAGTCAGATCTGAGGTTGAAATTACCAAAAATCAGCTCAAAAAAAGATGAAGTTCTTGGAAAATCTGGTTAAGTCTGGAAAATTCGCCATTTCCAAGAAGGAGAATGTCAAGAGAGAGAGGTATGAATGTCTGAAAGCTGGTGAAGTCCGCCCAGCACTAAGGAAGCATATCCTAGAAACACCTAAAGTCCGCCATGTTCATCCTAGGATCCTTTGAAGTCCGCCATGTGCAAGAAAGGAAGTGCCAAAAAGTCTTGAAGTCCGCCCAAGCTCAGCCTAATCTCCTCCAAAGTCCGCCATCTTGAAGGATGCTCATCCTAGACACATTCAAAGTCCGCCTTGCATGTCCAAGCATCCTAGAAAGTCCGCCATCCACAAGAAAGGAAGTGCAAAAAGGTTCCAAAGTCCGCCCTCAACATCCTAAGAAGCTTCAAAGTCCACCTAGCCTTGTGATGGGATGTCTAAACACTTAGGAAGTCCGCCATGCTTGTGGAAGATGCCTTGGAAAGTCCGCCTAGGCATGTAGAAGAAGGAAAAATCAAAATTTTTACTAAGTATTGATGCCTACCAAGGGGAATTTCGAAAATCTGCTAAGTGTGAGGGCCTAAAAGGTGGAAAGTTGATCTTTGGCTAAATATTATGACATTGCCAAGAGGCAAAACGTTGAGACAAATGCTAAGAAGCTTTAAAGTCCGCCCTAGAAAAGAGGGACATCCAAGATGCTTGTCCAAAAGATTTAAGAAGTTCGGCCTCACATCCAAGATACTTGTCCAAGGTGCTAAGGAAGTCCACCTAAGCACATGAAGGGGAAAAGAATGATTTTTGCTAAGTGTTGGTGCCTAGTCCAAGAAAAAATTCGAATATTTGCCTAAGTATAGAGGCTAAATGATAAAAAAATTGAGATTTTGGGCTAGGAATCATGACGTCCTCAAGAGGTTAAGTGCCAAGTTTGGAAGGACACGTGCTAAAGAAGATTGGGATATGGCAAGAAATAAAACGAAGTATGCCTAACACAAAGGTGGAAAAGAAATTAAATTTGCCTAAGTGTGGGTATCTAGGAAAAAAAGTTGAGAAATTGACAACTTTGGCCGAGGAAAAATGCACGAGGCAAAGAGAAAGGAAGGATCACCCTTGGTCAGAAGGAAGAAGAATTTGTCAAGTGTCAAAGAAATTCGCCCGACGAAGACATCCAGACAAGGATTTTGCCTAGAAAAATTCGATTGAGCAAGAGAAAATTTGACTTTGGCAGAGGAAAATAGGCTCAGTGTAAAGGAAAATTTCGCCTCAGCAAAGAAAAATAAGGATCTGGCAATGAAATTTTCGACGGAATGGCTTAAATTTTGACTTGGCTAGACGAAATTAAGGATAAAATTGGAAAATACACTCTTAGCCAAGAAAAATAAAGAGAAAATCGAAATAGCCATGGGTCCAAAACGAACGGGTTGGAATAAATTAAAATATTTTTAATATTTTAATAATTTATTTTCAACTACTTGGAAATTTAAAATGCCTTGGACAAAATCAAATTTGCCGGACAAGAATTGGAAGAAAATAAAGTACGCCAGGCAGAGATGAAATCCGACGGGCAAAATTAAATTTGCCATGAATTTAATTAAATATTTAAATGTTTTCTTTTAAAAAATTCGAAAAATCAAAGATAAACATTAAGTGAAAAATCGAATTTTTGAAGATCAGTGAGATTTGCCCGGATAAGCTCGAGACTGATTCTTGTCGAAAAATAAAAGGAAACTTGCCTATTTAATCAAAAGAAGACAAATCGAGATCGAGAGAGAAAATGGAAATTGCTAAAATAAATCAAACTCCTCAGCATTATAATGAGTTTCAGCAACTCATTTTTTTTTTTCACACACAGCTGAAGAGAAATTTAATCTTTCTCGAAATTATCAGGCAATTGGTTGATCAATAGGCAAAGTCGAATTTTCCAGAGGGTGCAATAGTGTTACGTTGAAGAATTTTTCGCAGGAAAAGAGAAAAGATTTATTGAAAGCTGAAGTTCTTCTGTGAAAAGGGGCGCACTTCTTCTTCTAAAAATCAGATTTTTAAATCTGGTTTGCATCCATTAGTTCTTCACTGAGGTTTGATGTTCCGTCAAGTTGATTTGCTTTCTCTTTTCTGTCCTTTCATCTTGACGAAGTTCTGACGAAATTCTTAACTTCATCCAAATTATTTTCAGCTTGCTTTTTCGCAACAATTCAATTATTTAACCAGTTGAAAGTAAATTTTTGAATCCAAGGCGCGAGATTTAATTATTTGAAAAAGTCTTTGTATTAATGTTAATTTTATGATTGCAGGTTGACGACCATGGCAGGCGAACCATCAAAGAAGCTGAAAATGAAGTTTGCCAGCAAGGGAGCTCAGCGAGAGACCAAAGTCATTTCAAAATGGAAGAATGTCGTGGACACCGATCTCGGGCATGTAGACTTTGATGAGTTCAAGAAAAGAGTGTATGGGCAGAAGGGACTTCCCACACCAATAGCCAGACGGATAGTCAGAAACGGGATATTTCAGGCAGCTGGATTCCCACCGGCAATGGATTGTGCGGAATTAATGGTGGAATGTGCTCTCCACTATGACGCTCAGAGGAGACAGATCATCGCACCTGATGGAAGAGTCTTAGCACACTTGGGCGAAGTTGCAATCCAGGAAACCTTCGGCATCCCGGAACATTCACGAACGGTCTATAAGACCAAGGAAGAAGCCAAAAGATTATATGACAGCCAACCAGATTTGTGCGCCACAACAGTTAACAAGGTGTGGATGGACAAGCCTAAGCCTTCAATCAAGAAGTTGCCCAAGAGACCTCGCCGGACAGACTTCAAGGAAGATTTTGGAGATATCATACTGATGTTGAACAGAATAGCTGGTAACCCGCAAGGCGCCTTTTTTGAGAGTTGGATGTACTATTTCATGGACGAGATCACTTCTGGTGTCAAAATGTTTAACTGGTCACGGATGATAAGTGACAACCTCCACGAACGATTGATCAACCTCGAAGAGACTAAGTCTTTCCATATGAGTTCGTATGTTGTGTACCTGTTGGCCAGATCATACAAGTATCCAGGATTGATTTGCAAGGGCAAAATTGGCAACGGGGAGAACGAACTCAGGCCTTACGACTGTTACCCACAGCTCCAATTGAAGGAGAAGACTCACTTCAGGAGGGTGCATGATGCCTTCCTGATGCATATTACCAGAAAGCTTCAAGGAGGAGTGCATCAGAGGCTGAGCCACGAGGCGAAAAGTCTTATCAGTAAATACGGGTCTTGGTTCATCCAGTTCCCTAAGTTCACATATGTCAGGATCCAGGGATTTACTGGAAATCCCTATAAATTGCCCATCTATCCGACAAATCGGATGATCTTGCTCGAGGTCTTGAGACAATTAGAAGAATACCAGAATATCCAGAGGCCAACCAAGAAGGCATCTGTCACATTCCCGTTTTTCATCGGGAACATGTTGGAGTATTGTCCATCAGCACAGGCAGCTGAGAGTGCAAGGTTGGAGATCCAATGGTATCCTTTCACGGCCTACAAGTCCAGGGTCAACTATGACCCACATCATAACATTCGGACAGTGGAAGGGAGAAAGTACAAACACAGGATGGAACTGGAAGATTTCTGGGCAAATGCTGCCGATGAGTATGAAGTCAGACGGAAAATGTGGTCCAGGATGCCACTAGATTTCATGAGGGCAATTGAGTTTTGCCGGGTGCCTGATCAGTTACAAGATGATGGAAACCACGTCCAGCCACGCTTCGAGGAAAGCCGACCTCTTCCTCCAGTGAAATGGTCAGAACCTGAGCACGCAGACTTGGCAACCTTAATGAGGCCGGTGACTAAATACTCTCAGTGGTGGGTTGACTACCATGCCCAAGAATTGAGACAGAGAGGAATCACGCTCACATATGATCTACTGAGCGAGTCAGAGTCATATTCTTCTAATGCTGGTGCATCCCATCAGGACTTGGTCGGGATCGGAGGAGAAAAGGAAGGAAATAGTCCCAAGTACAGAGCCTGCTTCCAAGAGGCATAAGGGAGAACCATCTCGTTCAGCAGCATCCCGGAATATTGACGAGTTGGTGGCTACTATAGATGAATCCTTGGTAGAGATGCTTGAACCTCCTCCAGTTCAGGAGGAAAATATTGAACCTATTCAGCTAGACGACGAGGAGCCTGCGTCACCTACAGGCACGGAAATCTTAGGTTCAGACAATGATATAGAAGCCCGGAATAACGACTTCGAGGAGGGAATGATTTCCGCTCTCAGGGAAGTTATGGATGTTCCGAATGAAGAAGAGGTTCAGGTAGAGGATGGAGTTGAGCAGTCGACCATTCCAGACTGGCTGTTAGAGAGAATGAAGATCCAGGTACCTGCAGAAGCTCAACAAGATGAGGATGATACTGCTGATTTCTTGGCAAGGCTAGAGCAAGTTGCAATCAAGAAGCCTGCTAAGAAATTCTCCACCATTCAAAGGAACGAGACAGGCAGCCGTTCCGTACATATTGCGGTACCCACAGTAGACAAGCCACAGGACGAGATCACTC
The DNA here is from genome assembly GCA_007258455.2 of Sequoia sempervirens. Classification (NCBI taxonomy): domain Eukaryota; kingdom Viridiplantae; phylum Streptophyta; class Pinopsida; order Cupressales; family Cupressaceae; genus Sequoia; species Sequoia sempervirens. Next base: position 29,476 of record VDFB02101759.1, read on the forward strand.
CTCAGGAGTATGCTATAACCACTGTTGATCTCGGCCCAACTTCAAAAGGCCAAGAAGTGGAGGAATTGGATAATTCCGTCTCGACCATCAAGGCGACGCTGCAAAAGGAAGTGGCTAAGAAGAAAGAGTATAAGAAGGAGGTCGAACGTCTTAAGGAATACATACAGCATTTGACCCAACCACTTGATTAGGGTAATGCGATTGTTCCTCCTCTCCTCAATTCATCACAGGAGATGACCAAGGAAGTCGAGCACGGAATGGTAATGGCCAGAGGGGCTCAGGACTGGATGGCAAGCGAAGGTACGGATGCAGCCTTGTTCATGGAGAAGCTGGCACTTGCTTATGGACGAACCTCTTCATTTCTTTCCAGACTGATGGATATGGTAGAGGCATGGGAAGGTATTCCGGATATGCAAGAAAGGCTTATTCCAAGCCTTAGAATCTTGAAGGGCACTCCAAGAGAGGAGTTGGTTGATAAAAGGGTGATTGCTGCAGGGGCAGCATATGATTTCAATCACTGGTTTTGGGCAGTAACTATACGTAGAGAAGTTTTGGAGAAGGCAAAAGTAGATGGGCTTGGAATTGAAGAACAGGTCAGGAAAATCCAGGAGAAGATTTACATGACAACTACAGAAGTGTTCGACCGTGAAATCATCCGGGAGAACGACATGCAGTTGGAGAGATTGAAGCATAAAGTTCAAGAAACTTTCTTCTCGACCACTGGACCATTTCTGAGACAAGACTTTGCGAGAGTGGCAAGATTCTCATCCATTCGAAAGGATTTTGAGAAGCAGGAGGCAGATTGGGAAAGTACTTTTGCTAAATGTGCTGAGAAGTTGGACGGACTTGAATTCCGGATCAGCATGCTGCCACCCGTCACAATGGAGGAGGTCATCGCTGTAGTGTCCAGATTCATCGAACACAATGCTGCTCTGAAGGATAAGGACGCCTCTCCTAGATAATAGCTGGAACTGCCACTTTACTGATTGATTTCTAGTTGATAACTCTTGTTATTTTGGGAAACCCTAATTAGGGTTTGGTTGTAATAATCTTGGCCGTTAATCTTGTTTTAATCTCGGCCCTTCATTTCATTTTTGAAACTCTATATAAACTGATGCTCTCTCACTTTCATTTGTGTGGAGATAGGATATGAGATTGTTGCATTGAGACTATTTCGAATAATAAAAGCTCTTGAGCATGATTTGCCTTGAATAACTTCTTATTATCAAATAGTAAGCGAGGTTGCATATCTTCTTCCGCCATAGATAAAAGTTAGAATTAGATTAAGTAGAATTTGTTTTGAAAGTTGGTTAATTGAATGAGAGATTGATCGTATTGATTCAATGGTGAAGTGTAGCTCATACTTTCTTCGAATGGATGATTTGCATTCGATGCGTAAAGTTAGCCTGAGCTCTTAATTGTGGAAACTTAACTTCAGCCTCATTCGAGGTTTGAAAATTATTCTCACAACCCTTGAAGATTGCACCCATTTTGCGTATGTTGTCCTGCAGGAGGCGAAACAAAGTGTGGTTTATTCCCTTCACCGAATCCTTATTGTCTCTTGAGTTCTTAGGCATAGACTAGATTCTCTTGAACCCTATCCTTTTGCCATTTTTTTTGAGATCCACAATTGAAGTCCCATTGAAGAGAGCCTTTAATGATAAATTCCCTAAGTCCTAAACTTGTGAAGATTTTCTTACGTAAGTCCCCTTGTTCATTACCAGCAAATCACAATGGCCATTGAGCTTATCCACATGTCGAGACCCGACAAAAGAAACCTTGGAATCGCCATATGATCTTCTCGCAATCTTAGCATACGCGGTGGTTTTTCAAGAGAGGATAGAGTTTCTTTGGACATTTTATTCTGTGTTCGGTGGATGATAAAACGTACACCAATAGGATACCATGATGCTAATGCTAACAAATATGTGTATGTGTGGAAATATTGTTCATGTGGTGAACACAGGGCTCAACCAGGAATACATCATGAAAGAGTTATCCAATTGACAAGGTAAAAAACCCAAAACCCTAAACAATAAGCGAATTCTAGGGAAAAGTAGGACAGGGGACATTACATGGGATCAGGTTACTCTTGGTAGAAATTTTTTCCTAACAAAAATATATACATGGCTAGGGAATGAACCCCTTTAGCTTGGACCTAAAAAATTCCAAAGCAAAGGCTAGGGTTTCCAACAAAATTTCATAAGAAATGTATAACCAACTAAATGAGGGTAAAAGAAATATTTTTAGAACTTCAATCAATGGCACTACTCTATCAAGATCAACATACAACACCATGATTATTTGTAGGGGATGAAAGTCTACCTAAGAGTTGAATCAAACAACTTATTTTCAACTAGAAAATGCATAATATATCCCCTACATACGATGGATCCATTATCCTACTAGAAAAGAAAAAAGTATTTTAATGGCATCAAAGGACCAATACTAAGCCAATGTGACTTAAAAAAATGCATTCAACCATAATAGTAAAGTACTAGGATATAAAAGATCTTACCTTACGAAAAGTAACTAAACTCTAAGCATTCAAGGTATGCAAATAAACAAAAGGAGCAATCTAATGCATTTCAACTCTGAACCATAAGAACATATTATGAATAGCTCTACAAGAGGACAATATCTTGATCAAACATTGAGCGTATGAAAATGAAAATAAGAGACCATAGTAGGATATCAGTGATGCCACATGTTTGTATCAAGGCTCATGATGCAGGGAGTATTTTGGGTTATCTGGGAGGCAGTTTTGGACATAATTTTTGAAACTAAAGATTTTAGTATTTCCTTATTTTCTTATTTTGTATTTCTGGGGTTCTAACAATCGGCTGTTTCCCTTCGGAGTTTGTCTAGATTCCTCCAAAATACGGCTTTGCCACCTTTGGAAGCATCAAAACTGGTTTTTACAACCCAACTTTTCCAATACCTATTTGAAGTTTGAGTTCTATGCTCCAGCCAAGGACTGATGACCTAAGTGTCACCGCCAGAATAGTTCCACTTCAATAGACAATTTCAGTTTCCAAGCTGTTTGTCCTTATTCAATAATTCATTTAAAATCAAAAGGATGCAGGTCAGCCCTGTAAGGGATGACTCTTTTGTTCTTAAAGAGAACCCTTTCTTTACTGTTTTTAGTAACCTTTTAGTTTCCACATTGTAAAGCTATGAAATAGATGGATCGAAATGAAGGATTCAGAGTTTCAGATGTCTCTTGCACTGACATTGCTTTGTATGTATACTCTCTTTTGCAATAAAATTCTATTCTTAACCAATTTCAGTCTTGTTAATTGTTATTTTCAGTACAGTTCCATTTTTGTATACACCATATTGAGTTCATGGTTAGAGCGTTGTTGCAGAGATAGATATTTTAATTCAGATCAGCTTGAGTCTGAAGAACCAACTGTAGTACAAAATCAATGAATTGGGGTATATATTAGAATTACCGTTGCACCTCAGTATTCCAATATAAGCTTTGTAGATAAAATATTGTCAAGATACAACACTCTTTCCACTTATGTTAATGTTGAAGAAGTGGAACATATGGCCTAGTTACAATCATGTAGGAAAGACAAAAGAATTTAAAAAAACGAGTTATCCAAGAGAATTTTATAACAGAAGCAGTGGAGAATGATTGCAGAAGAACCAACTGTAGTTCCATTTTTGTATACACCATATTGAGTCCATGGTTAGAGCGTTGTTGCAGAGATAGATATTTTAATTCAGATCAGCTTGAGTCTGAAGAACCAACTGTAGTACAAAATCAATGAATTGGGGTATATATTAGAATTACCGTTGCACCTCAGTATTCCAATATAAGCTTTGTAGATAAAATATTGTCAAGATACAACACTCTTTCCACTTATGTTAATGTTGAAGAAGTGGAACATATGGCCTAGTTACAATCATGTAGGAAAGACAAAAGAATTTAAAAAAACGAGTTATCCAAGAGAATTTTATAACAGAAGCAATGGAGAATGATTGCAGAAGAATCCGTTCAGGTCAACTCGAATAAAAGTTAAAACACCTTCACATTTCAAAAGTATGGAAAAGAAAGATGAAAATTGACAAGAAAAAGAAGTGTTAAGAACAAAATAGTTTGAATTAGGGGTAAACTTGAACTGAGTAAGAGGTTTGGGGGGTTGTCTAAATCCTTAGGAAGCCCACAAGAAGTTCAAGGATTGAAAATACAGCCATTTAGTTAGGTTCAAAATAACAATGAAAAGGTACTCTGGTTTCTGACATTTTAATGCCTTCCACCTGACACACTTGCAGATGCATTGCTCTTACTCCTTTTGGCCATTAAAGACCTCAAAATCCTAGTATGACTATTTACATCAGTACTTAACTGCATGATTACATCAGAATATGCATTCAACACTTTCATTAGCTGGACTTCACAAATGAACACCATGTTTGGTATAGCTAGAGTTGAGACAAATTTTTTGAATATGGTTTCTACTTTCTTTGGATTGAGGAGGTGGTTGTGTTTTATATTTCTTTCCTGATAAGATTGACATAAGAAAGAGGTGAAATTTTACTCCCATTGCAATAGGATGTTTTGTCAAGGAGGTGGAACTGAAAAATAGTAGAAAGTGTGGAGCATGATGATGAAGAGAATAGACATCTAGAGATGGAGGAATCTAATGATAAATATTACTGAAGTTGACATTCAATGTTGCAAGAATCACCCAGTCCATGGGTAAGCTTGACAAGATAGAGAAATGGATAGATGATTGTGGGCAATCATGGGATTTCCTTTGGCATTCCAAATATTTAGGAGGCAAGAGAGAGAGCCCCATGGTAGCCCAAGCATTGCCCCTTCCTTCTTAAACACTGTTTATAGTGGAAGCTAAGGTTACCATATGAAAGGAAAGGTGGATGTTGACAAGATCAACAATTAGCCTGTTGAGGTATATATCAGCCCTCATAGGCTGAATGAAAAGCAACAAATTTTGTTTGCATGCCTTAAATTCTCTAGTCATGCACTCACTTGGTGGGAAAGTTATTTGCATTTTTTGGTTTTGAGGAATTACTTCTAGTTACCAATTGGGTGGCATTTAAGAAACTAGCAAAATCCTAGCCTTATCATGTTTTCTATGAAGAAGAACATGTGGAGCGATGACATTAGAGATGAAATTATTATATACAAAGACAGAGGCAATGTGCAGCAATAGATCACCGAGTCAAGTAGGAATGTAATCCAATTTGGATTGCGCAAACAAGACTGAGGTGTGGTGGTGAAATACCTCGAAAGACTTAATAATTATATAAGGCAAGTCTTGATGGTAGCCATTGCTGAAGCATATTCTCAAGCTCACTACATTGATATTGATAAAAAGAAGGGGCCCTAAGGTCCATCCTCCTCAAATCAGCAATGTGCATTCAAGCATAAGGGGAAGGGTCAATGGCAAGGTAAGATAACCAATACCACACTTGCAAAAACTAAAGATGAGGAATCGTTGTGAGCCTTTGACATAGATGGACACACTGAGGTAAATTTTGGAAATTACATTTGGAATTTCTTTCAAAGAACCACACCTGAGATAAGGAAGCCCAAGAATGCCACAATCACCTTGGTAGAAAGAAAAGAGATTGGAGTCAACTCCAATGTAGATGAGTAGATTGCTTTCATTTGCCTTCAAAGAGAGGTATGCTTGAATAACAATGAGGCTCAAGATAAAAGTGACTTGACTAAAATTTTCCAAGCTAAAATTAAAATCAAGAAGACAAAGGTTGATGCTCTTTTTGATTCGTGTTCTTATGCAAATATGATTTCACAAGAATTGGAAGAGAAGCTTGATTTGGAAGCATATGGCTGTCCTCATCCACACTCAATAGGTTGGTTGAAACAAGGAATTGAGATTGAGATTATCAAGCAATGCATAGTTGAGTTTGGTAAGCATTATATTGATGAAATAAAAATAGACGTTTTTCCCTTTGATGCTTGTGGTTGTATTTCATAGACCATACATGTATGAGAGGGATAAAACAACCACGAGAAGTGGTAACAAATACTTGTTTGGTCAATGTTGGAGAGTGCTTCATTATCAGTTCATATAGAGGAAAGTCCAAACTCTCTTTGATAAGTGCAATGAAGCTAAGAAACTCAGGAAGTGGAAAATTTACTGTACCTCTTTTCAAAGATATTAAAGGCGGTGTAGTTCTTCAATGTAAAGCTAATCCTAATTTTGTGTACTAACAAAGAACAAAAGCAAATGAGTGTATTAGTTCAGTCCTTCGAGGAGGTTTTCCAGGTTCCCATAGGCATGCCATGTAAGAGAGAGGTGGAGCATGAAATCCAATTCCTTCCTGTTGATGTGTGTTTTGTGACCGCACCAACATAGAATAAAGTTTCCCAACGGTCACTCTATCCTCTCTTGAACAAAGTCTCTTGCATGCTAAGATTGAGAGAAAGATCATGCGTTCAACTCCAAGGTTCCTTCATGTAGCGGATATAGTCTCAGTTGGCTTGTTGTGATTTGTTGGTATATCAAGGGGGGACTTACACGATTGTTCAGCTGGAGCTCGAAAGGGGGGTTTTACAAGCTTCGAAAGATTTGGCAATGAAGTTCAGGTTCCCTAATACTAATCAGAAAAGTACCGAATGTAAATGGTTGCAGGGCCTAAGAAAGTACTAATCTATTCTAAGGTGTGGGACATGGCAATCAACTCTCACAAACTTCAACCAAGTTCTGCTTTGCCTCGCCTCAGACAACTTCCGTAGAACCGGTGCAATCTTCAAGGGGAGTAACTAAAAGTATTTAGATCACAATTCAATATGAGGACACCATCACAACGACTTACGTCAACACATAAACCATAATCGAAGTTAAGTCCACAATGTTCCAGTTGACCACACAAGGCAAATTCACCATCAGTGAATACACTAGTGGTATGGATAGATGAAGTTTGCTCGAATCAAACACCACATTCCACTACTAGCATCTACTTGCATGAAATGAAATTTATTCTACTTTAAGATTCTATTTGAATCGGAAGGACGAATAAATCTTGCTAGCTGCTCACAACAAAAGATGAAATCATCATCAATGAAAACTCTTTTTATTACGAGAGTGTTCACAACAACTTCTTACAAAACATTCAATGAGAAATTTTTCCTAACTCTTCAATCTATGCTACACTATCAAACTATGCTCTATGCTATGCTATCACCTAGCTGTCTTTCTATTCTAATCTTTGATCTAATGAGGTACAAATGAGGGGGGATACCCCTTTTATAGTTGGCCAAGTCCAATGGACGGCTTAGATTACAATCAGATGGATGGCCTAGATCGTGCCACCTTAGCGTTGAACAAGACTCACCCTAAAAACCGACACCAAGAAGAGTGGGGTAATAAATGAGCAATTAATGTCCACCATCCTTCTAGAAGATTCTCGTCCAGAGACGCATTTGCATTGTTCTTTTTTTGACTGCAAACTGGATGAGTCTGGTTGCCACTGCCTCAACTTCTTGGACTAATATGGCAGGTACGTTCAGCTGTTGATGATGATCTTCCTCCTAGCTATGATTCTTTAACTCTCCAACGCCTTTTGTTCATTTCTCACTCGGATCCTGAAGGATTTTCCTATCTCGGACTTGACCATTTCTTCCTTGCCACCTATCTCCTTGAGTTGGGTTTACATTGGATTTTGAGGAAAAAATCCAACACTTAGCCATTTCTTTCAACATCTCTTTCCAAAGTTGTAATATTGTCCTGGAGTATTTGCTCCATCACTTCAAGTCCCCCCACTTTGGTCCCGATATATATCCTGCAAAACAAATAAAAGAAGAGCATCAAAATACCATATAATATAAATTCTCTTTACTTACCTGATATCCAAATTTTGATCTCCAAGGTCTGATTGATCTCTGGATATGATAGAGTCCATCATTTTTCCATAGAAATTTTTTCTTTCTTCACAACTTTTCATCATGTGAGCATTATCATCCGTGTGCTAGGGTGTATATCACCTTGATGTGTTCATCTTCGTGCCTTAGAATATTTTTATCTCCTCCAGAACATTTTAGCAATCTGGAGCCTAGCGTCCAAAAATCATAAACCAAGGTGCAATATTTTAACAATTTAATCCCCTTAGAAAAATATCCAAGACACCCACAAAATCTCCCCTCATAATTTTTTTTTTTTTTTACAACTTTATTATCCAAGGGTACACATGAAGGGGTACATTTAATTTTTGACCCTTGAAAATATTTATTCTCAATATTTATTTCAACTCCTCCAATATCTTTCTCATGAGCGTGCCTTGAAGGGGCTCATTCAATTTACCCTGCCTTAGAAAATTCTCTTCTCACCTCAACCTACTTTATCTTGGGCTCATTTGGGGAGTAGTGATGCCATTTAGAACTTACGCCTTAGGAAATATTTCTCCAACTTGCTACATTGATGGGCGCATTTACTAGGTGGTCATGTCATTTTTCCCAGACTTAACATTTTTCATGCCTCTACCCTCAACTTGGGCACATTTGAGATGGTCTGCTTCCACTTTCATCACCTTAAACAATTTTCCAAGTCCACTCATACCTTGGGCGCATTTTCTAGGTCCTTCCCCCAGTTTTAAAACACTTAGAAATATTTTAAGTCATCACCTTGATGGGCGCATTAGGAGGTATTTACTTCCATCTTATGACTTAGAAAAATCTTCCATCTTGAGATCTTCTGCTTCTTGTGTTGGGTGCATTTAGAGGCTAAGTTACTGGTTCGGTTTTGGGTTCGGGTTTGGGTTTGAGAACCCGATTCGCTGGTTTGGGAAAAAAAAAATTTGGGTTTGGGTTCGTTTTGGGTTCGGTAATACAAAAACATATAAAAATCAGAAATATATACATATTTGCAGCAGTATTTAAGTTCAGAATACACCACCATATTAATAGTCAAATAACATAGCAAAAATACACCACCACTTTATACTCAAAAGTCAAATGTCATGATATAGAATTATAAATTAAAGTTCAAACTTCAAACATAAAAATGTCAAGTGTTTACAATGTCAATCTCAATCATATGGGTCATCAAAAAAAGCAGCATCATTAGCAACATTAGATGCTACATTTTGTGTAGAACCACAAAGAGCATTAGTGGCACTTGCACAAGCACTGCCACTAGCATTGCCACTAGCACCGACACTAGCACTGACACTACCACTCTCATGCTCAGTAGTTGCTTCAGGCTGATAGTCATCATCAATATCAAGTGCAGCTAAGTGACTTGTGGAAGCATCCAAGTCAAGCTGCTCTGGCTCAATATCCCACCTCTTTGTGTCTCCTTCTTTGTAGGAACTATGTTTGTGTGTAAGGAGGCGCAAGTTTGAATGCACATACACCAAGTCCTCAGCCTTTTTTGAATGTAGCCTATTGCGTTTTATTGAGTGGATGAAGGAGTATGTGCTCCAATTCCTCTCAAGAAGAGGATGAACTAGCAACCTATTAAGACCAAATTAAATTAATAAATAGTTAAGAGTTACAAAAATTAACTAAACAAAATTATTAATTAAAATTAAAATTACAAATATAAATTATAAAACTTACTTGGGATAAAACTTTTATTGCAATAGGTTGGAGGTGCATGTATTCTTGCCCATGGAAGTACCACCAACTATGAGCAGCCACCCTACACTTGTCTCAAAGAGCATCCATATTCTGATCAACACTCCCAGAGCATGCAAAAGCCATAAACTCAACCCTCACTCGATCACGTTGGTCACGATCACTGAAGATTCTACGAATTGCTGCCTTGTACCCTTGGGCCACTTCACCATCCCTATATGGAGCAACTCTTGATGAAGCAGAAAGTATCTCAGGGCTATAATATTTGGGACTCAATGCAAAAGCGAGAAGATGCAAGGGAGTGGTCATTTTGTTCCATCTATCAACCATGATTTCGTGTAGCTCTTTGAAGAATTTTTCTTCAGGATCTTCCTCTTTTGCATTGATGATGGATCTCATCTTCTCAATCATTGAGTCGATACCATCATATACTTCGCCCAAACAAGGTCTATCCAAGTCAGTGTAACGGATCATGCTCAGTATGGGCTCGGTGAAACTGACGAGATACTCAACACGATCCCACCAACCATCATCTAGGATCCTTTGCTTGATCCTATTTGCCCTTTCATTGCTAGATTGCCTCCATACAACCCAATTAGGGCTGATTACCATGGCACATAGTGCCTCACGAACCTTTATAAGTCGTCTCAACACAATTGTGTTGGAGGCAAAATGGGTCTCGGCAACCTGTTTGAAAATCAAAATTAAAATTAAAATATAATTTAAATATACAAAATCAAAATTTAAAAATTAAAATTAAAAGAAAATTCAAAAAATTTAAAAATATTGAGAATTAACTTACCTTCAACAACTCCAATTTTGAGAATTGTCTAAATATTCCTTGCGTCATATGGGGTGACAAACATTTGGATGTCTTCAGCCCTCGACATACACCTGTTTGATCCATTCAATTTTGGATCCAATTTTTTGCAGCATTAGATTGAGGGAGTGGACAGCACAAGGTGTCCAAAAAATGTGTGGATACTTCTCCTCAACCAATAACCCAGCAGCCCTACAATTTTTGGCATTGTCGGTTACAACTTGCACAACATTTTGATGGCCACTTCTTCAAAGAGCTTGGCAGGATGTCAGCAATAAATGGACCATCTTTCACCTGTCCTTCACAATCCACTGCTCTCAAAAACATTGCCCCTTTAGGGGACACAGCAATAACATTGATCAATGGGCGATTTCTTGCATCTTTCCATCCATCAGAAACTATGGTCACCCCTGTTTCGATCCACGAATCCCTTATGGGCTTCAAAGAGTCTGCTACATGTTTCACCTCTTTCTCCAATAAGGTGCAACGCACCTTCTCAAAACCTGGGCCCTTATACCCCTTTGGAGCCTCATTAATAGATTTCACCATTTTTTGCCAATATGGTGAACGAACAACATTGAATGCCAATCCATTGGCATAGACACATCTTGCTATGTCTTGATCAGCAATCTCTCTTGCCTCATTCTGAAATGAAGCTTCCAACGGTCCCTTAGATCTTTTATTTGAAGAGGGCATGGTTTGCTCTTGAGGGATGTCCATAAATGGATGGCTTTCTGTAGGTGGAAAATAAGAAGGTGGTGTAGGGGATTTCATGGATCGAGATCCTTTCTTCAAAGGATGGCTTGTTTTACCACCGGTTGTTTTTTGGTCTGCCTTTTCTTGCTCAGCAATATATTTCAACACTATATGCTCTAGAATGCCATCGTTGTTTTCACCTGGACAATTTTTGATGCCTGTTTCAGGGATCCCGCACAAGTGCCCTTTTACTCGACTGTATGAGCTCAAATATTGAACATTGCAATGACTACAAATCCAAACATATCCTCCACCACCTGGAAGTTGCTGAACCATTTCTACATATTTCCAAAGGGGAGAGGATGGGTTTATTTTGAAACGAGATTGGATTGAGCCTGAGGAGGTACCGGTTGCCATTGTAATACGGAATAGTGAATACCTAAGGCACAACATATTGAAATTTTGGTATTGATTCATTGAATTTGAAACTAAAAGACTTAATTAATTTCAAAAAAATGAAAAAATTGAACATGTGTTATAGACATTTAGAAGAATGAAAAGTAAAACAAAACAATAATTAAAAAGCAAAACAAAAGAGTTGAAGTTCACTTGTGAAAAAAAATGTAAAAAAAATAATCAAAAAACTTCAAAAAACCTACCTCTTTTGAAGAAATCTTGCTCTACGATCTTCTTAGCAACGAATAGACACTTGCAAGTGCTTAGGAATAGCACAACAATCAACTTTGAACAATCTACGATCAGCCTTCAAGTCTATTCCAGCTTGTGCAAGCAAAAGAGAAAGTTCAGCAATGGAGGGAAAAAATCCTTTTTTCTCATTCACAAATTGGTAAAATGAGTATCACTTTACCTATTTCATGTTTTTGAGGCAAGTATTAGGGTTAGAAAGAATTAAAAACTATTTAAAAGTCAAAAAAAAAAGTCAAAAAAATAATAAAAAACAAAAAAACGAGTTAAAAATCGTGCCTGGGCGCGAAATTCTGCCCGGGTTCGAACCAGGTTCGAAAATTTTGAACCCTGGCCGGACCCACAATTAGGGGTCCGAACCCTGGCCGAACCCACAGCCCCATTTTCGAACCCATAGCGAGTTCGGGCGGACCGGACCCGAACCGAACCCAAACCGAACCCGGGGCCTATATGGGCGAATCCGGTAACATAGTTTAGAGGGGGTGGCCTGCCAGTCGCCAACACTTAGAAATTTTTCCAAGCCACCCTTATGACTTAGGCGCATTTCAAGAGGGGTACTGCCAGTTCATAACTTAGAAAGATTTTCATTTCTCCTTCTTTGCTACCTTGGGCGCATTTGGAGGGTGGAGGAGGAATTTCCTTAGACTTAGAATTTTTTTTCAGCTGTCTCCCTTTGAAGGGCGCATTTAGGGGTAGCTACTAGAATTTTCATCGCCCTAGCAATATTTTCCAAGCCAGCCTCTGTGATGAGCCCTACTGGCTCACAACTCAAACCCCTGTATTTTTCTTAATTCTTATTGTGTTTTTTTAGTTTTTTAAGAAAAGTTTGTAGACAGGAGAGAAGGGGCGCATCATATTAAAGCTCATAAAAATGCAATACAGTAATATTTTGATCAACGAATGTAATAGATGTTATTCTGCAATACATACAATGGGATTGCAAATGAATTACATACCCGAAATGCTCCAGAATAATTAAATAAAGAAGTATCCTAGTTTGCCAGCCGGAATTGATGAAAACTGACAAGTATGCACTCCTAGGCTCCAGATGACTTCTCCCACTCCAAAACAGGATACAATCCCCTGAGAGAGGTAGACACCAAGAAAGAGACACAAAAGAAAGCCAAGAGAAAGGCGTTTCAACTAGTTCCTTCACACGCCTTCCCAAATAGGCACATTTTCCAATGCAAAAGTACGGCCCAAGTAGAATGCTGAAGATGCCAAAGCTGTAAGCTGTTGAATTGCTGAAGAGGATGCCTCAAGTGTAGAAACCCCCTTCCTTATTGCAAACAAGAATAAACTGAATGATAAAACTATGTTTGAAGCATGTAGAACCTTTGAATGAAGCCCTCACAGTTGCACTAATTCGACTGGTCTCTCACAGTCTCAAAAATGCTCAACATCGAAGAGATATCATTCTCCAATGGAAATGTTGCACAAACCCTGATCACAGAGGAAAGCACAGAGAAAACCTCAAAGGCAAAGTTGAAATAATCATGAATTAGAGTTTCTCATTGCCAAAATGCCTTATATCCCAAAAGGCACGAATTCCAAGAAGATGACGCCTCTTTCCATCATTTAAATCTTTTAAAATATAATTAAGTCCCTTTCAATAGTTTGGACTTAAATACTTGGGCGCCAACTTTTATGTTTAAGTGATTTAATTTTAAATCACTTTTTTTATGAATATTTAAGTGATATAAAAAGTATAAAGTCAATTTGACTTAATAATAAAGTATTAAGTTAATTAATAACTTAAATCACTTAAATAATCATAACTTTCTCAAAACTCCATATATTTCTGTGCCGTTAGAAGCTATCAACTCCTGAACTGCCAAGGCCTACTCTAAGCCGATCACTGAACTCTGAACTGAGAACAACCAACTCCTCTAGATAATGTCACTGACCCTCTAAACAAAACTTGTTAGCCTATGAGAGTTTGACTAATAGGCTAAACACCATCAAACATGATCATGCTGAAAAAGGGGACATTACAGCCTCCAACATGGGCGCATTTGGACCTTTGTGCTTCCTTTTTTCACTTAGGCATTTTCTACTTAGCCAATTTCTCAGCTTGCCTTCTTGCCCTGGTTTACTATTTTTAGTAAATCCCTTGATTCTCAAACTTGTGCAACTTGTATTGACTTGAAATTCGTGCCACTAGATCCTTGTGACCTGTTTAAACTGTTTACACTGGTGACTTGTGCTAACTTGCTATTTATAGCCTGTTTCTGGAGATGACTTGCTATTTATAGTAACTGCTTGATTTCAGAACTTCTGCAACTCCGTTTAACTTGAAATTTGACTGATGTAATCCTCATGGGTTGACTGGCTTGTTCACACTGGTGTCTCGCGCTGACCTGCTATTTATAGCCTATTTTAGAAGTGACTTACTATAAATAGTAAGTGCTCAGATTGCCTTCAAATTTTACCAGTGGATTCCTTGAAAGATACTGATCGCAATGGGATACATCAGTTTTTAGAGATTTTGGCGTTTTACCCCTCATTTTGAGTCCTGAAGTTGTAAACCCTAATTTGACTTGCATGTGGCTCAAATGACCTCCGTTTGATCCCGTTTCTGTTGCATGTCGTTCTGTTTGTGATACTTAAGTGTTGGGCAACTACCAGAGTGATCCCGCTAAAAATAGCAAGTGCTCGAAAAAGTGACCAACCATCTGCTGGATGTGTTTGCATGTCATATAGCTTGAGAGATCTCAAAAAACCCAGAAAAACCCAGTAAACTGGATTGCCTGCGGGCACTGGCTAAAAATAGTAAGTTCCTAAAAAATTATCATTTTTGCTCGCATGTTACATCATTGTGTAGCTCTTGAAAATCCCATAAAGAATAATCTAACATGCATCGAAAAATCCTGCATGCAAACCCTAAAAACAACCTCTGAAGGCAGCATTGCTAAAAGGTCCAAGTCCCAGCTTGCATGTTACATCACTGCGAAGCTCCTGAAAAACCCACAAAGAATACCCAGACATGTGCTGAAGACTCCAACATGCAAACCCTAAAAATAGTCTCCGAAGTCGGAATTGCTGAAAGTCATCATCTCAGCTTGCATGTTACACCATTGAGGTCTTGAAAAATCCAGAAAGAGTATCCAGACATGCATTGGAACATCATACATGCAAAACCTAAAAATAGCTTCCAAAGCCCGAACTACTAAAAATAGCAAGTGGTCAGATTCCGCTCAAAATTTGCAGGCAGATTGCTTTAAGTGTTCTGGACGCAGTGTCAAACTCAGACTTCAATTTGCTTACTCAAATCAACCTCAACTTGGTATGAAGAAAGCAAACCCTAATTTCTCAGACTTAGCCAAAATTTCAATTCAGATGGGCACATCCCTGGAAAGACAAACAGAACAAGAGAGAGACAATAGGAAAACCAACCAAAATCAAGCCAAAACACCCAAATGAAGCAAAAATTAGGGGGTCCCCATTTGCAATGGGGCGATTTGTGAAAAGGTCACAACACTTCCCAATTGACTTCATCCTAATATAGGTTTCTATTGGCAATCCCATTTGGAGGCAAATGAAGTGAAGAAGCAACTTCAAGGGTTGTTGGATTAAGGAGTAATTTCCCCAAGTACATCTGCATGTACTTCTATTGATATTGTGCCAAAGATAGATGGGATGTTGAAGATTTGCATTGATTATAAAGTCTTGAACAAGATTATCATTAAGAACTGTTTTTCCTTTCCAATGATTAACAATTTGTGGCTTAGCTGCAAGTCTGCAACAATTCCTAGCACTTCAAAAGTTAGGCTTGAATCCATTTACCCTAGTAAAGGTGGAGGATGGACATAGAAGACAACATTCAAGATGAAGTAAGCTTTATATTTGGTTTATCTGATGCACCAACTACATTCTTGAGATTGATAAATGATATGTTGAGAGCATTCATAAGTTCTTTTGTTATTGTATATTTGGATGACATTTTTATTATTAGAAAACATTGGAAGAGCATCCAATGAATTAGACATACGTTTCACAACTTTTGAGGAGAACTAGCTACTGTTGAAATAAATTATATGTAAGTTAATCAGTCAATTATTTATATGCACTTTATGGTTGGAGAGTTTAACATCGAACTAGAATAGATGAGATCATTCTCTTTCAGGAGAAGCCTTTCAATGTGGTCAAGACAAGGAGCTATGTTGTCATGTCCCCTTGCACAATCTTGGATTAACCTGCTTACATAGAAAATCGAAGGAGGAATGACCACGTGATTATTAAAGATCAAAGATTGAAAGCATTAAAAAAAAAAGGGAATAGAAGAATTGATTATTTAAAGGCAATCAGCGATAATAATTAAGGATAATATTATCAAACGTTAATTATCCCTTAAGCAATGTTAGTTAAGATTGCTAACAAAAGGATATGTCTGTTTGGGACGAATGCATACATTGAAGGGATATGTCCCTCAAGCCATCGGTGGGTATAAGAAGTGAAATTCAATAGCAAAGGCATCAATCAGGAGGAGAGACAATAAAGAGAGAGAGAGATCAGTAAGAAGATAGCAACATCGTTTCCATCAGGTGTATCTTCTGCCACCTAATATAAACCGATCTGTTATATATCTATTTATGCTTTGACTAATGATTCATCCCAGCAGCAAGCTGATATATCTGCATTAATCAATTACTCTTATTTACAACAATTTAATACATTAGCATTGACTATCTTCCTCATAACAGCAATTGAATTCATTACTTTAATTCATAGTCATATATATATTGTTTAGCCGTTCTTAGGGCATTAATCTATATGCATTGGATAGTCAAGGGGTTAACTGCCTTCATAAGTATCGATCTATTCTATTATGGACTACCAATTATCTTAGACAGCAACATGATTCCATATGCATTAATACCTGTTACTCTAGACATGGATTTACATATATATTGCTCTTCATGTATGATTAGAAAGATATAATGTTTATAGTTATGATGGTGTATTAATCTCAATGAATAATAATATATTTGAATGTTGGAATCTGCTTGAAAACTTGCTTGGGGGAAGGGGCCTGGGGAGAGTGGTGTGTGTCTAGAGCTCTCACTCAAGTCCATCCAATCCTAAGAGAAGGATGGGCCAGGGAGGGGTGAGAGGGCCAAGATCGCTTGGGAGCTCCACCCATTCCCACAAGTGGGCAAAGTGTCTTCCGAGGTTGTGACATGGTTGGGGAAAGCAGGTACAAGTTGCCAACAGGGAGAGTGGTGGTATACAACCTCTTAGGCTTGGCAAATGGCTTCGGGTGGACCCTCCCATGTTACTCCTCCTAATTCACAATAGGATGCATCATTGATAATCTATAAATGTGTTTCCATGGATTAATGTTAACCAATGTGTATATATGCATGTGTGAATGTTGTTCATGGATTGAGTGCAGGTTTACCAAGTCCGGATTACCATCATCAAGGGGCTATTCATTGATAAGGTGGAAACCCTAACCTTAGTTAATAGAGAATTGTGGCCCATAGGCAGATTCTAGGGAAAATTTTGGACACAGACATTACCTATGTGGGAAATTTATAGTATTTGAGGAAGTTTATTGCTTCATTTTCCACAATAGGAGCCCCATTGCACTCCATATTTGCAATTGGTAAGTCAATTGCTAGGGTTCAAATTGAAAAAAATGCTTTTGAAGAGTTGAAACATTAAGTCTGTTTTGGATTTACCTAGCTTGCTGCTTTCATTTGAGGTTAAAACTGATGCAACCATATACATTGGGCGTAGTTCTATTGCGTGGAGGTAAATCAGTATGTCATTGTTGTGAATTATTTTCGTAAGTCATGATTTATTCTGCTTATGTTATTGTATGCACTATGCACTTTATACAATCAATTGAGAAATGAAAGTATTGCTTCTCTGGTTAGGAAATTGATGTTAATACTGTTTATCATCTTCATCAATATTTGCAAGCACAAACAAAATCATAGCAAGTGACCATAAGTGGATGGGTTTCCTTCAAAAATCTCATTTTGTCATTAAGTATAAGAAAGATGTTACAAACAAATTTGCATTTAACCACATAATAAGCTATCATAAAGTCAAAATGTCATAATGAATATTGTATAGCGAATATTGAGCTGCCATTATTAGCGTGTAGATCAGAAAATCAGTATAACACAATCAATAGAAAACTTAAGCATAGGGGTGAGGACCCCCTCCCCATCTTGCACCCACAACTTATGGTGATTGTATCTATAGGTTTAACTTTAATCATTTACTCCTATACCCTGATTTGAAATTGCATGCCCATACCCAATATACCTGCATCTCTTGGTGACTGAATTACTACAACCCAAGTCTAATCAAATACATGCTTGTAATAATCAAATTGAGGTTGGATGACATGGAAAAATGTGACAAGGGAACCAATGCACCATATAGAAGGTTGCTGTCAGGTGGGGCCCGACACCCCTTTAGTGGGTTGATAGAGCACAGTATCCATTAGGTCACCATAGAAGATCAATTATGATGGTTGGCATCATTTTAACATTAACTACCATTTGCAAATTAGGAGTCAGGCTCTAATTTGACTCATTTTTTTTACACCAAAATTTGCACATCTACTCCTATTAAATATAAGATTTAGTGTAAAATAGTGCCTCCACACCACAGACATTATTTATAAATCTTTCAAAACCTCACTGTGCAACTTGCTTATAAATAAACAATAATAGAAATACTTTTCTGAAAAAAAATATGAAGAAAGTGACAACATAACTCAAATATCATCATGACATCAATTTTACAAGGCTTATGAGATACATGTTAAAAGCTACTAATTTAAGTACCAAAGGAGATAAAATGCCAAAGCTCCAATTTTCTTCGTTCATGCAGATCTATTCTTATCATCACAATAGCTATTCCTTCCGTTTGTCATGAGTGAGCTTTATCATAGCAGAATATAAAATTAAATATAGAATAAAACCAAGATAAAACAAGTAGTGCATGGTGTTATCAGTCTCTTAAAGATGTAGCATTTGTGTAGATAGAAACAATTCCATTGTGACATTCAAGATTTGAATTCCTTTTGCTAGCATAATAATAGAGATCACTGTCGTTAAGGGATAAAATGAGAATCTTACATTAAGTTATTTTAATCAAACCATTCTCATGAGTCAGAAGCATAATTTATTACTGTTGCTATAGATACTTGAGGTGGATTGGTGGGGAAATGAGAGTCAACAATGGAATATTTAGACATGCTATTGTTTGGTGGTTGGAAACTTAGGTCACTCTGCATAGCTTTAATTCAATGCCTACCATGGATTATTGGAGAGACTGTTGAAGTTTGTTTTACATACCCCAATTCCAGCACCAATCCTGACCATTATGGGATTGTATCAACACACGGAACATTAGGTTACAATTAAGTCAACGAGCATAATTTCAGCTTCATATAGGTGTTCTAGAATGAGTTAAAAATCCATTCCTGTGATTTGTTCCTATATGAGTCAGTCTATAACTATCTCCTACCCATCTCCCCCACTTTGGCTGCACTTGTCCATGGTGAGTACTGTTGTTTTGGGTGTTAAGTTTCTCATCAATACGTTGTTAGCAATAGTGTGAGTATACATGAATACATAGAGAGAAAGGCATTGAATAAGAAATCATTTACCTTGAGATCTGCAAATTTCAAAAGCTGGTGGTAAAAGCGATTGTTTTGTGTTCTAGTGATAAAAGCAATTGTTTTGTCCGTATTGATTAATCAGAAAGGATATTCTACTCCATCAGTATTATTATGTTCAAGGTTCAATTTATATGTACTATTAATGCATGCTATAATCTCTGATGTGGAAACTAATGTACTGGTCATTGATCTGGGATTGTGTCACCTCAAGTGAATTTCTATAATACCAATGCATACCTTTTCATATAAGTGCAAAATCATTCTCTAGTATCTATTTTCAATGGGTGTTGAAATAACTTTGTTGCTTCTCTGCCCACACCTCACTTTATATTCAGTTCTTGTTTGTTTTTATTTCAGGTTAATAATGGTCGAATTTGTGGGGAGATCTCTGTGTCACGTGCATTTGGGGATATGCGATTCAAGACAAAGAAGAAAGAGTTGGTTTTACTTGATATTGTATTTTATTAATAATTATGCTTGACATTTTTCTTTTGTTTAGAAAATAAAGTTTGGATCCTTACAGCAATATTTTGTGTGCATCAGAATGTTGGAGGAAGGTGTTCAAGTGGGAAGATGGTCACCAAAATTTGTTTCCAAGTAATTATTTTTCTGAATTATACTTTGTTTGATTTGAAAACAAGTTTTTTGTTTCATAATTGTTGGAGGGCAAATTTTCACATACCACCTTGTCAAGGAAAAAATTAGGAAAAATCTATATTTCTTTATATTGCCCATAGAGGTCAATGCTAATGTAATGAATGTTAAATCAATATGGTTTCACTTCCTATAGCATGATACAAAAGTTTGATTTTTAGGTTTTTAAGAAAAAGGCTCTAGTTCAATACTTTGCATCTTTTATTAATCCAAAAAAATAGGAAAGTCACATTCAGATGCTACCTTTGAGTGATTCTTTCTGCAAATGCAAGGAGTTGATGTTGTTTGATTTTGTGCCTTCTAGCAAAGAGTCTAGCATCCTTTCCAAAAGCCTCAACTCTGTACATAATATGAATTGCCTATTTTATTCTAAAGGAGTCAAGTTTCTCAACCACAAATGAAAGTGATCTTTCTAGAAAGTCAATTTATGCCTTAGGAAGGAATTGCAATAAGCCACACAAACTGCTATGGTTCATTTTTATGGCCCTTGATAATCCAAATATCTCTTAGTAGTGTCCATTCCATTTAAAGAGCCCACCTAACTTGATCATAATCCATTTGGCTCTGTTCCAGCTGCTTTTCACCACTAATGGACATGCGACATTGTTTCTTCTTAGTGACATGTAACACATGCAACTTTTGTAACATTTTTGAAGAATCAACCTAACTTGTACTTTGTTGAAGAATTAACAAATGTACATTTTGTTTGAAAGCACTTATCTTGTTTTAGATTTTTGGCAACATTATAAACAAGAGATTTGTACCTTGACCCTTGGTACTCATCTCCTATATTGGAAACACATCCCCATCCTAGATACCCATATGGAGACACCTCTAGACATTAGGAAACTTAAGATGAATTTTCTTTGCGTCTCTATACATCTCCTTGGAGCTAAGAAGCTGGTTCAAGTTTGGGTTCATGGCTTTAATACGTGGATTTGGCCAATTGTTGGGATGTTTGGGTTCATTCATACAAAAAACATGTAAAAATCACAATACCTACATATTTGTAGGCTAAAATCAGAGAATAAGTTCATAACACTAGATAGCATCATATAATAGACAAAATCACCATAAATATAAAAATCACCTCATCAATGTCAATTAGTCAAACTTGAATGTCACACTAATATTCATTTTTCATTATTAAAGTAGTGATGTCAAGAATCAGCATCATATGGGTGTTCAAAAAGAACATTATCATTATTGACATTAGGTGATGTAGGTAGATTAGAAAAATCACAAGCAGTGCCACTAGCATTCACACTAAAGTATGCTTGGTATTTTTCCCCTCCTTAAATGTAGCACGTTGAGAAGTGGAAGAATCCAAGTCATTATTCTTTGGCTTCATATCCCACATCTTCATGACACCTTCCTTGCAATCATTTTGTTTGTGTGAAAGATGCACAAATTGGAATGCATGCACACTAAGTCCTCTACCTTTCTCAAGTGCAATTGGTTGCACTTTATTGAGTGGATGGAGTATTTGCTTCATTTCTGCTTAGATGTAGATGAAATAGCAACCCATTGAGGCAAAGTTAGAGAGATAGAGTTATACAATTTAAAATTATAATTGAAACATTAAACTTAGAAATGTTGTCTTTCTTTTTGAAAAATAAATTACTTGTGATAAAACTTTAATTTCAAGAGGTTGCAGGTGTAGGAATGCTTGGCCATGAAAAAATCACCAACTGTGAGCATCCTTCTTAAACTTGTTACAAAGAGATTCAATACTTCGACTATTGGAGTGTACAAAATCAATAAACTCACTTGTGGTACAGCATTCTGCAAATTAGGATCAGGCAAGAGTCTACGAAATGCTATATTGTACCCTTCATTAACTTTGAAATATTTATATGATATAACTGTCATTGCCGCATAAAGGATCTTATCATTATAATATTTTGAACTCAAAGCAAAGGAAAGATGTAGTGGAGTGGTCATTGTGTTCCATCTTTTTGGTAGTATAAACAAAAGATTGAGATGAAAGGCTTGCCTCTTATGGAGAGAGCAAAATAATTTATAGATCTAGAAATTTACTATAACAACTACCATATCAATGTTACAACTGCTGTATTAATGATAGTACAGCATGCTTATTAAAGAGCTGCAACAACTACAACAACCTTATCTAATCACCTACACCTAATCACCTAATTTATAACATACAAGTTTAAACATACACTTTATTACATTATTATTCTAATATCTCCTAATACGCTCTAACACCCCCTTAATAATTAAACCACGAGGATTTGGAGGTTTAATCATTAGAATACAATATGGTTTTTTAGATTTGCATAAATGGGAGAAATATCTGTACAAGTAACCTTCATAATTGCAAGCACTTGAGAAATATATGTAGACTAAAATGAACACACTTTGCTACAAAGTTATCAAATGGTTTTCCTATCTTTTGAGGTGACACGTCTGATTTGTTGTAATCATCATTGGGCTCACCTTCAAAGTACCATTGGGGCCTTTGAGGTATAATAGGTGAATGTTGCAAAGACAGTCTTGATTGGAGACAAACTTTGTATGGGCTGAATCTTAGCTAGAATGGAGACACCTTCAGTTTTGTTCTGCTAATACTTAGGTGGAGAAGAACCACCCAAAGGTGCTGCATTGAAACACCCCATGAACTGGAAGGTACATCTGTGAAAGGTGCTACAGTATCAACTTCTATCTCAATCTCCTTCAATTTATGATCGGACCATGATTCTTATAGTGTGGCATGCAAAATAGGAGCAGTGAGTTTGTACAAGCCTTTCTAGGCAACACTTGGCCATATACCTTGACTAATTATTTAATTGTACTTGATATAAAAAATATTGTGCTTTGTCCTATGAAATTAAGCTAGAATGTTATGATTTTTTGTAATTTGGCTAATGAAAAGTAAAGTTTTGTTCAAGACTAGAACATACCTAACATCTCATACTAAAAGTTTGATGACATTATTGAGTTCTAACATCACCTATATCCCTTTGACTGTATGTCACTTGCTATCACTATGTGAAACAAAAATCATAATAACTTCACATACTATTTCTTTCAATATGTGAAGTGTCTAGATGCACCTAAATCAAAGAACCCACAACTACTTTTAACATTATCTGAGCAAGCTATTCTATTCAAACTCCTCACCATAGGCTTCCTTAGCAATGTCCACCACATTAGTTTCATTCAATTTCTTATGGCATAGAGCATAATATCTTTTCATGCAA